>VDFB02220028.1:0-10947 GCA_007258455.2 Sequoia sempervirens
TATATATATATATGTATGTATATATACGCATGCATCAATATGTGAAATATGAGAATATGTGTATTTGTATTCGTATATTGAATAATATATTTTATAAACTTGTAAATTGAGATATATATGTATATATACATATTATGTTATGTATATATATTATATATATTTTTAAATATATATGTTAATAATATCAAATAGCCTTGAAATATTATTAAGCGCATAACTTATATTTGAATAGCATATAATATGAATAATGTGTAGCATATACATATGGCATATGGCGTAGATATAAAGGGAATTGTGCACCTTTATGAGCAGCGCATAAGCATTAAACATTATGGAAAGTATTTAAATGTTGAGTAAAATGAAACATTGGCAGCGCTGAGTGAAGTGCATGGAATCTAATGCAAACCAACATATTGGATAATCTGCCAAGACTAAGTCAAACTTGAAGGTAAAGTAGATACGCAACAAATAGGAAACTTTAACCTGGTCATTAGCAAACATCAACCAAAGGAATAGGGCATGTAAGGTATAATGTGGTGCCAACTTGTGAATAGTATGAACCATATAGAAGTCTAAACTATAATATGAATTCCAACTTATAAATCAAATTGAAATATGAGAAATGATCAAAAGAGAAGTTGGCCAAATAGAGTCAACCTATAGAAGACAACAACCTTGCATTTCTGATTGTTACTCTTGTTGTCCATTTGAATAAGCGACTCATTCTTCATAGAGAAATCTGGCAATGATTTTAGTTGTCACCTTTTCTTTTTCTTGTTGAGTCGAACCTTTTGGATTGAGAAGTGTCATCTTGGATAGGTTTTTTCTAGCCTGTTGTTGTTCACATTTGTGTATAAATAGAGGTGCTTTCTCCCTCATTTGGGATGCATGCATTATGCACTCTTGATGCTTGTTTTCTGAGTTGTTATTCTGATTTTTTGAGTTTGAGAGAGTTTTGTGAGAAGTTTTTAAGAGTTTGAGAGATTTTTTAGAGTAAGTTTTTGGTGAGTGGAAGAGAGCTAGTTGGGAATTGCTTGCTGATTTTGGAAGGGTTGAGCTAGGAATCCAGTTTGATCATTTGGAGCTTTGCATAAATAGGCATGTTGATTTATACTCTTTTATACTTAATATGTATTCAAAAATATTGTGTGGCATTGTTTGTTTTGTTTGGTAAATTTGTTTAGTTGCTTATTAGGGAAAGGTTATTCTCTTCTTTATGTGAAAGGGAAAGACTCTTGATAGTATAGGGATCTTTATTGTTTGAGCGTATGTATTTATTCCATATCAAGGAATGGGTGTTTATAGAGGGTTTAAATACTATATTATGGATAGAGCTTGTATAGTTGATGCTTAGCTTAAGTTGAGTCTTAGAGTTACTTTGATTTACTTAGTAGAAGTGTCTTAGTTAACATAGAGGTTATAGGTTATTCCTGGGGTTAAGGTTACTCCATGGCATAAGGGGATAGCCTATGCATAGGTTATGAAAGGTCAATACAAATCGATCTAGGAATGCAGGTGAAGTATATGATGTCCACTCTAAATTCTGGGTGATGAATACTTTGGCCAAAGTAGTGTAAGTTGCCACTGTTTACACTGTCATTTCATTGTGATCCAAGTTTACATACTAGGGAGGGATTGCCATATGTGTAGGTTGTAGCTACTGTGTGACAAATCTAGATATGTAGCACACAACAATAAACTTAGGGAAGGTCAATTTTATTATGAGGATACCAAACCAATCTCTTCGTCAAAATGTAGGGCCATTTACTAGTTTGGTAGATGTGCGAGGACAGTAGTTATTCCAAGGTTGGTGGAAAAGTGCTTGAGTGATAATTCTCCTCATCAGTAGGCGGCCAATATTTGATGGAGGATACTTAGACCATCTGTATATCTATTTTTAGTAAGCTTAATGGAGCCTTGTATGTGTATTTTGTATCCATATCTACAGAAATATTGTAAAAGAGAAATGTTATCATGTTATCATGTACTATGTAATAAATATATTAGAAAGTTATAATACTTTGATATAATGCAATGGGAAAGTTTAGAAAGATTTTTATTTCAATGTACATGCTATCTTTATAGATTTGAAAGGAAAAAAAATATTACTCATATTGGTGAGATGCATAAACAATTTACTTAAGGTTAAAACATAGGGAAATTACTGTGTAGAACAATGGGCATGTTACACATGGTATCAGAACTATCGGGTTTAGCTCTAGAACCTATGTGCTCGCTATGTTTTCCCCTCCAAAATTATGAGTCTAATGTTTGTAAATTCTTGTGCTAGGATGGTGCATCTTAGGTTAACTGCAAGAAAGTTAGTGATCGAAAATGAGTGCTACCTACAAGACAAGAAGGAAAGAGAAGCCCTTGTTTGTACCATAGAGGGAAACAATCATGACAATTCCATTTGGCTAAGCGATATTGAGACTACCAGTCATGCTCTTTCAAGAATTATCCAAGAGAAGAGAAGGATGAGAGATGAAGCCAACTTCAACTACTGACCGTCTGTTTCTCTGTCCAAGTCAGACTCATTACAGCTTTCTAGGTATATTCCCTTGAAATGTAGTGTTAGTCCAACATTAATATTTAGGGACCTTCGAGTTATACCTATGGCTGAAGTTATTGTTATAGCCTCTAGTGGTGAATTGGAGGGATACGTTCCCTGAAGCTATGTATTAGAAGATAAATCTAAGAGATATTATCCTTTTTGGGATAGAAATGAGCAAAAATTAAAGGGTTACATCCCACATAGTTATGTATCTGAGAGTGAATCTAATGGATACTCTCCTCTTGACTATTTAAACAGTCATCCGATGTAAAAGAAAGTATATTGAAATCCTTATGAATAAATGGAAAGTTATATTTTATCAAAACTTGTGTAAGAGATCCTCAATTAAATTTCTCATGTATGAATATTTTTCTCTTTTGGAATGTTTAAAATACCTCAAGTAATTCATGCTAGGATCTAATTAAAGATGACACTCTGGGTATAAATTTTACTTGAGACAATGGTTAAGACAAGAACTAATCCTGGAGGGAGTCAAGAAGTTGGACAAGGTCCAGATAATGTTGAAGCTAAGTTGAACTGTCTTCTAGAAATCATGGATGAAACAAGAGCAAGGATAGGAAACCTTGAACAAGAAGTGAGGGGAAAATAAAGAGAGGAAGAAGTCCCACACAATGAAGAAGTTCCCAATAATGAGGAAGAAGGGGAGGATTCCCAAAACCATCCTAAATCTATTGATCAAAGCGATAGGTCACAATCATATTCTGAGGGAACTAGAAGAAATCAATTGGAAACTAAATTATCTAGGGATATGAGAAAGATTACCCCTCCTAAATTTGAAGGAAGCACCAACGGAGAAGAAGTTGAGGCTTTGTTAATTCAAATGGAGTACTTTGAAATAAGGAACTATTTATAGGTCACTAAAGCTATGTGGGGAGCTTTCCATTTAGCAGGCAAAGCCTCTAACTGGTCGATGAACAAGAAGATGGAACTTGGAATCAATTCCTTAAAGTTGACCTGGAATGAGTTTGTTGAGATTTTTCAAAAGAGGTGGCTACCCCAACTCTTCTTTGATCAAAAGCTTATTGATTTCTAGAATCTTAAGCAAGGAGATTCTTCAATAAATGAATACTAGGAGAAGCTCACTCGTCTCGACATATGTACCAATGTAACAAAAAGATGAGTAATTTTGAATGAGGAAGTTCATTATGGGTCTAAATGGCCAAATAGGTGGAGAGGTGGATGTACACGGTCCGACCACTAAGGAAATCAAGCAAGAGCAAAAGATCAAAGCCATCTTGATCTACTGAGAGAATAAGAATCGAAAGAAGTTCGGTGGGCCTCAATTTAATCAAGCTCCTAAGAAATTTGATAAGGGGCAGAAATTTCAAAAGAAAGGGGAAAAGGGACCCCACAATAGTTGGAATGAGTTGATAAGGGATCATCAAGGAAACAAATTCAACAGCAGCAACAATGGTAACTATAAAAAAGTTGGAGGGAATGGTGGTAATTCTGATAGGCCAACGAAAAGGAGAGGATTAGTGAGAGGATGCTTTACATGTGGTGGGGATCATTTGAGTAATCAATGTACCAACAAACCATCAAGTTCTCAACCACATGGTAATTCACTTTCTCCTCAACGAGTCGTATTTCAACAAAGGATCCATGCTATAGTGGACAACCGACAGGTAGAATACCAGATCACCCAATGGAAACTCTAGGTACTTTGTTTGGTTTACCTATTTCCATACTTATTGATACTGGAGCCACTAAATTTTTTGTTTCACCTAGAGTAGCTAATCAAATTGCTAGGAAGGTTTGTTTTATGGAAAAGTCTTGGGTTGTAGAATATGCAAACCAAGCAAGAGAAACGATGAATCAATGTTTATTTGAGGCAACGGTTGAACTTCCAAGTTTCTCAACGGAAGTAAACTTATATGTAGCACCCTTAGGTTCTTATGATGTCATATTAGGAATGAATTGCATTCGGAAGCATAGAGCTAAAGTGGATTGCCATGCTAAAATCATAAAATGCTTAGATGATCTAGGTAACCAAGTGTCTTTGCAAGGAACACCTAGGGAAGTGAAACTATGACAAATTTAAGTTATGCAAATGCATAGGGCGAAAAAGAAGGGTTGCCAACTCTTTACAGTTAAAATAAATAAACTAGATGATATCATGTATGGTGAACCCCAAGAGTCTCAAGAAGTTGAAGAAGGAGAAGTGGTGGAATCTGGAGAAATGGGTATGGAGAAGTATCCAATTTACGAAAATTTGTGGATGTCTTTCTAGAAGAACTACTTGGATTGCCTCCCAAGAGAGTATTTGATTTCTCCATTGACCTAGTACTAGGGTCAGAACCTATATCCAAAGTACCTTATAGGATGACAACAATGGTATTAATGGAGCTTAAGGAAAAGTTGGAGGAGTTGTTGTCCAAGGGATTTGATAATACCCAATGTTTGACCCTGGGGAGTGCCAATGATCTTCGTGAAGAAGAAGGATGGTACACTGTGCTTATGTATAGACTATTGAATGCTTAACAAAGCTATGATAAAGAATAAGTACCCATTGCCACATATTGATGATCTTTTTTATCAAATGCGAGGAGCAACAATGTTTTCAAATCTTGATCTGCGATCCGATTATCATCAACTAAGGATCAAAGACGAAGACAGTTTCAAAACTGCTTTCAAGACTAGATACAGACATTAGACGTTCACAGTCCTACCCTTTGGACTTACAAATGCACCTAAAAAATTCATGAACCTAATGAACAATTTATTTAGAGACTGCTTCGATAGGTTCGTATTAGTCTTCTTAGATGATATCTTAATCTATTCCAAGAATGAAGAGGAGCATTACAAAAATTTAGAGATAGTTCTCCACTGGTTAAGATAGCACAAGCTACATGGAAAACTCTCTAAGTGTACATTCTTTTATAAGGAAGTACAATACTTGGGTCATGTAATTTCAACTAAAGGGATTGTAGTTGATCTAGCTAGGATAAAGGCAGTGTTTGAGTGGCCAGTTCCTAAGAGTGTACCAGACGTTAAAGTTTTTATGGATTTGACTGGCTACTATAGGAAGTTTGTTTCAAACTTTTCTAAAATAGCTTTTCCTATTACTTGATTGCAAAGGAAAGGTAAGAAGTTTGAGTGGTCAGAAAAATGTCAAGCAATATTTGATCTATGTGTGATCGAAAATATTGCGTATTAAAATGAGATAAATACTATTCAAGCACACCAATGAAACTTTAAATCAAAGGAAAACTGATTAAACAAAGTAAAGCAAACTCTCAATGCAGCAGCTCCTTTGAAGACAGTCCCATTGTCCTCTATCTCCAGTATTTTTGCTAAAGCTCTCTGATTTGTATGCTAAGCTCCACAAAATGACTACTAAAGAACGAGATTAAAAAAATAAATGCATAATACACTAAGAATGCAAGATCTTGAAGGTTGATAATGGAGGAATGTTGGTTGCTCAATTCTACAGCATAACAACTTGATATGATGACAAATGGAGAATGATAAGAATGAATGAAAGATTGAGGAATTATTTTGACAGCATACGGATGTCTGAAGAAGATCCGATCCAAATGGCTTGTGAAAGGTTTGATTTATAGATTTTCGAAGGCAAAAGCTTAGTTGACAATGATCAACGGTTGAGATTCAATCTGGTAAGATGAACGGTAAGAGATTTTTTTTTTAGAGTTGAGTGAGAGATAGAAGGTTTCCTTTTCTTCATTTTTTTCCATTTAGAACTAAAGGAAGGTTTTTGTTTTGAAGGATGAGTTAAAATGAATTTTCATAATTAAATAAATAAACTTAATTATATGAGAAGATGAGATTAGAAATTTGCATAATTAAATAAGCAATATTTAATTATATGAGAGAGATAGATTTAGAAGGCATTAAATTAAATAATTAAAATATTTAATTTAACTATGAGATGAAGAGGAGGAATATTCCATTTTGAATATAAATATTCAAACTTAGAATAATATGATAATTAAAATAAATAATCATAATTATTTAATTTAATTAAGAGGAATGTGGAGATGTAAATAATTAAATAAAATTATTTATTTAATTAAGGTAGAAGAATTAGAAAATGAACAATATAAATAAATAATTAAATTTATTTATATGTAGATGACTCTAGGAGAATTAATTAAATAACTTGTATTTAATTAATTACCAGACTTATTATAATGTGACCATTTTTACGTGCATACATTTTGCCCCTCTTTGAGATGATGTTCGAGATTATGAGATTTGTGTTGAGTAACATCATTTCAAAGAAGTTAAGGTATGGATAATGGATAATGATATAAAGATAGGATGATGGAATGATGATGCCCCCTCAAGAGGATAGGCGGGTTGAACAAACACGGGTAGGCTCTCAAAATGAAATGATAAGGATAGACAAGATGAATGATGCAAGATATAAAGTGGATGAAGGAGAGGAATGATATGTTATGCTGCAATGAAGGTGAGCAACCATGATGTTTGATATAGCACTAGACGTTATGCACCAAGATATAAGGACCAAGGTGATGATGTGTCTCATGCCCCAGCGTAATACAACCTTGTCTAGACGTATGAGGAAGGAGACTTAGAGCATTAAAGTCCTAATGCACAAAGGTATGATATGACCTTAGATGCAAAGGATAGTGCAAAAAGCTTCTCAACACACAAGATATGAATATTAGCTAGAATGATCACAGTTTGAAACAAATGCAAGATAAAATGATAACACACACAAGCAAGCATGCACAAATGATACAAAAACATACAAGGTAGTGCCCCTGCCAAGCTGTAAACTGTTGATTGATCGATTGATTGATGATGATGATAGTGTTGTCATTGTTGGGAAGTGATATATCCCTAGAGCAACACAAGGATGACTGATAATTGATTGATTGGTTGATTTGGTTTACGACAAGATTAGGACCAAGACCAAAGGAGGTGATTGGATAAGTTGACAAGATTCATTGACTTGATTGGTATGGATTAAGGATTGACTTGCATTTGGATTATTGCTTGGAATGATTAGAAGATGATTTGATGTATGGATAGATAGTTTTGATAGAAGATGATTGATTTGGTTGAATGGATTTGATTAAGATATTGATTTGGTTGAATGAAAAGTTCAAATGATTGGATTGATTAGATAGCGAGGATGCTGATAGGCCCGAATAGAAGAATTGAGGTGATTGGAATGATTTAGGTTGAAGTGATTTGATTGGAATGAGGTGAGGGATTGAGTAGATGAAATTGGAAGAAGTAATTAGATGGATTGATTTTATTGCTTGGATTTTATTGGATATTTGATTTTTTGGATTTTTGACATTTTATAGTTTTGGATTTTTGAAATGTTTGATGTTTAGGATTTTTGAAATGTTTTGATTTTTTTGGATTTTTGAAATGTTTTGAATTTTTTGGACTTTTGGAATGTTTTGATTTTTTGGACTTTTTTTAGAAATATTTTTGATTTTTTTGGACTTTGGAATGTTTTGACATAATGAAAAGATGAAAATTTTAGTAGCCTTTGTGCTAGATACCAATGACAAGGGGAAAACCAAGTCTAGGTGCAAGGAGATAGATGGGATGATGGATGGAAGTGGGTGATGGGAAAAGGGATAAAAAGGCTCATGATATATGGATGGATGAAAGGATAGTCATAGTGAATGGAATAGATGTATGCATCATAAGAGAGCAAGGATGTGATTTCCAAAGAGACTATGTCATAGGAATAACATGCCCCATTCTAGGAATACAAGACTTAGGATTTTTCATGACAAAGCTTATGACAATAGGATAATGATATGATTGTTTGGAAGGATGAGGTATATCAAGAGATACCCAATACATGTTTCAACATTTTGCCCCTATATCTTCATCAAGATCAAAAGAAGAAGGGTGGATGAATGGACTCAATATGATAGGTATGGATGATGGCTAAAAATGGTAGGTAGGATGGAAATGATATGATATGAAAAGGATAGGTTGGATAGATAAGACATTGTGCCCCCAAGTGTAAAGTGACATAGAAGATCAACCTACACATGGCCTGTTGCTGAGTTTTCATCATGGTACTTATCCGAGCTGTTTACGGGTTTTTCACCATTGAATGAAGGAATTTTTTCTTTACTTTTCTTTTTCATTTTTTTTTTTTTTGAATTTGAATTTTTTGGATAGGAGAAGTGGAATATGGATAGGAGGGACTCAAGTGTCTAGTTCCATGAAAGGTGATAGTCCCACTAGAGATGGATGTCATTGCATGGACCATGTCAAGTGTCATTATGCTCATAGATGTTGATAAGAGATGACATGAAAGGGATGAATTAGGTAGATGGCAAAATTATGAAAGGCTTATGCAAGAATGGATGAGAATAGTGGATGATGATATGGATTGAATAGGCCTTGTGCAAAAGGATGGATGAAAAGGTTTATGCAAAAGCATGGACCATAGGAAAGTGATCGAGGGAAGATATGTAGGATAGTGTGAAGGATGGGGAGGGAGATGGAGGTATGTGGAATTGTTGTGAAATGGAGAGAACCATGACCAATGGTTGCACACCATGACGTTGAAGCTTTTGATGTGGATGCAGTGTAGGAAGCAATGGAGATATTTTTCTTAGGAGTGGAGGGTGCTAGTGCTTTTTGGTACCCACATAGACTTAGTATTTTTATGATTTTTAGTTTGCTTGTGGGTTTTAGGAATTTGAGACTTTTGAATGGAATGAGAATGTAGGATGGAAGTGGATGGTTGGGATTTTTGTGATGTAGATGCCTCGTTTGACTTGCTTTCATTTTTCTTAGGTACCCAAACCAATTTAGTTTTGGCCTTTACTTTTGGAGGTATGGGCTTATATAGCTTTTTAGATGTATTTTGCTTTGAATTTTTGTATTGATGTCCTAAGGCATGAGAACCCTTAGAATTTTTTATTTTATGGGTAGAGGCATTGAAATTATTGCTTTTGAATCCCATGGGTTTGGTGGAATGGGTGGAAGCTCCATGTTTATACAATGTGTGCATTTGTTGGTCATGATTAGGAATGTTAGGGTATTTATGGATGGAGGGATAAGGGGATTGGATAATGGGGATATTAAGTGTTGGGAGAAGTGGAGGTAAAGTTGATGGAGGGATATTAGGAGTTGGAAGTAATGGTGGTAGAGTTGATGGTGGAAGGTGTATGGTCACATGCTTTTGACATTTGTAGGATGATGGAGGTGGAATGGCAACATATGTTTTAGGCATATGATAGGATTTATGATGGAAAGTGGACTTGGGATGCATGGAGGAAGTACCAACATCTTTAGGTTGTTGTCCTTGGGGTGTAGGTCCAAGGACATAAGAGCGTGGAGGGACTTTGACATGTATAGGCTCCAAAATATCTTGTTCATGAAGGTCTAGACCTTTACCTTGGTAGTTCATGTTTTGGAGTGTGCAATGGACAATGGAAATAGGTGTAGGTGAAACACTAGACATGAGTTCCTTATTGGATGAAGAAGATAATGCTTGTTGTTGTTCTAAGGAGGAACATTCATGAATGAGGGTGGAGAGACCAATAGGATAGGATGGAGGACTTGCAATGGGGTTGATAATGGGTGATGGAGGATCATGAGGATCTTGATTAGCATTGTGTTCACTTAGATCCAAGATATTTGTTTGATCTTCTATGTGTGCTTGGGAGGCATATGTCTCATCAAGGGAAGTGGATGTTTGTGCATCATGGATGGGTGAGGTGGAAAGCTCTTGACCATGGAATGCATAAAGTTGGCTAAGGGGATCATCATGGTCTTCTTGATCATAAAAGGTGTCCTGATCAAAGATGAAAGATTGATCATGAATAGCATTAGGTATGTTATGAATGGAATCATTGGGAGGGTGTTGATCTTTATGTGGATGAGGGGGTAATATTTTCTCATGTTTAGGATGGTGCTCTTGACATACCTCATGACTTATTGGAATGGAGGTGGAAGGGGATGACTCTTGAATTGGATCAAGTGGTTGTGGATGACATGGTTGGCTTGAAGGAGTTGGCATGATGTTTGATGACTCTTTTGTATGTTCACGAATATGTGTTGAATGACATGGCGATGTTTGATTCCTTGCTAGTAGCCCTTGGGTCACATCCTTTGTAGGTGTATGGGTGGAAGGTGTGGGATTAGGGTTTTGGTTTTGATTGGATGATGGTAAGGGTGCATGAACTAGATTGGTATTCCCCTTGTCAATGGTTGCATTAGAACATGAAGAATTTTGACCTTGTTGCAAGGTAGAACTTAAAGTCACATGTGTTTGTCGTGATGTGGCATTGACATGTGAAGAAATGGATGGATTAGATTGGTATGAGGTGGAAGGGTGATAATGAATGGATAGGGGATGACATTGTGTTTGTTGAATTTGACAAGTGGCCATGAATTGA
>VDFB02220029.1:0-18914 GCA_007258455.2 Sequoia sempervirens
ATTATCTTTTAACTATGAAATTAATATGATTAATTTCCATTTAGAATTTATCTCCATCTTATCTTTTAAATTTTGCATCCTACATAATTTGCTTTCTATAAGCATCATATGTTGTATACCTTTATATGGAAGGTAGTGTTTTGGTCATGAGCTTAATAAGTTTTAATAATTTTTAGTCATTTTAAAGATTTTTATTTTATAAAAGATAGGTATATTTAGACTTTGATGGCTTATGTACAATTATGCATATCTCTTTATTTATTATATTTTTGCAATATCATGTTATTCTGATTAATCACATTACTTGTTTGTCATTTTTATTTGTTTCTTGCCGAAAAAATATTTCATCTTTAACTTGCATCACTATATCAAAATTATCAACTAAAAAATTATAAATAAAAACTTATTTTTATTAATCTCTTTAAAGGCTAGTCCTAATCTTTTGTAGATTAATAACTATCTAAATAGCTAGTTCTTTCCTTTATTTCTATAAATGTGTCCCATGTCTCTATTGAAATTTATGAGATGTGTATGTAATTCTTAGCACAACACTCTTCGAGATTAGGATTTATTTTCACATTTATCTATTTTCTTATTGTTCCTATTAGTGGCTAATTAAATCTTCATTGAAAACCTACAAAGAGCTTGGGTCCTTCAATCTCAAAGCTTGTCTAATTTCTTGATGAGAATCATTCACATTGATTCCCAATATTGTGCTCCTTGCATGATACATTTATAAAATGCACTTGGTAATTTAGTATGTGGTTGAAATATTAGAGTAACAACAAATGGATCTTTTCATTTTTGGCACAGGATTGGCCATTTTTACTATGTTAAATTTTTATTTTCACTTTTATTTTCATGGTTTTCATGTTGTCAAATTTTCATACATTTTGTAACACCCCTCTGTTTTGGCTCTTTGATCGACAGTGTTTCCTTTGTAATGGTTGTGTTTGATTATGCTTATGATGTGACTGTGAACTTAGTGATTGTTTGATCATGAACTGTTTAGTGATGCGCATGTTATAGCATGATGTGACGATTGTGTCTGAACATGCTTTGACTTTGGGAACTTGATTACTTGTGATCGTGATTGATTAAATGATGTGGAAGTTATATGTTGATGTGATGTTCTTTTATTCCGATATTATCCTTATGACATGATTTGGAGTAACTTAGAATATATTTGATTTAATGATGTTTATGCTATTGAGCATATCTATGATGTTAGATGCGATAGTTAGAGATACTGTATTGGTGAAGGGGACGGATTGTATCACTCGCTTGCAAGCGCCCTACAATTCCGAGATTCCCTCTTTACGGTGTGGTTGATCATAACATACATATTTTGCACATTCGACATGTTCTTTGCTGCAGGTTGGTAGGTACATGACATCGACTCCACCTTGCTTCACAAGTCTGAGCATGTCCATTTACCAACGAAAATTAATTGGGAGATAGTAGCTAGGTTTTCTGTGTCAAGTCGTCATTACCCTAATCACCGTGTGTCGTCGGGTTCAGTTATTTTATGTTGTTAGTTTCCTCCTTGGCCTTGTATTTAAAATTGCAAGTTAAAAGTGATTAAATGGCTTTTGAAATTTATAAATGATGATTGTTTTGTCTTATTGAGATGTTGGAAAATTAGTGATTAATTAATTAATTTAATTTAATTAATAAAATAATCTAATTTTGAATTAGATTTATTTTATTGACTAATTAAATTAATAGGGATAAATTAAATCAATTTAGCCATGTTGGCATCATTAGATATTTGGATTAAATCAAAAATTAGAAATATGTTTTATATTTTACTCCTAGAAATAAAGTTGAAAAATAATGTTATTATGAATTGTTGAATTATATTTTGTTAAAAGAAATTTATTTGACCTTGGGGTTGTAAATAGATTTTTTATTTTAAAAGGATATTATGCAAATTACACTTGGAAATAGAAATTGTTTTATGATTTTGCAAAAATGAAATATCTTCATTTAGCAATAAGTTTGGTGGGTGAGTCCATTTTTAGGGCTTTGACAAATTTGGGGAAGGGCTTGCATAAGGAAGTTAGGATTTTATTTTCATTTGAATTTGGAAAAGAGAGGATTGAAATTGGAGAGCAAAAAATTGGATTGGTTTGGGAAAAAGAATTGGTGAAGGGAAGATTGAATATTGGAGAAGCTGAATTCAAAAGCAAGGGCAAGATCTCCATTAACAAATCTTCAAGCATTTGGAGAAAACAAAAGGTTTTTTTTCTTTTCCTTCTTGTTTTGGTTTCAATTAGTAATAAATTAGAATCTATTCATGTTTCCTTTTAAAAGATTCAATCCTTTTGTTGCAATGAAAATACCCATCAAAAGAAAAACTAGTTACAAGATTGAACAGATAAATTGTGAAAATCTTGGTTAAATTGTGTGAAAATCTTTGCAAGCTGGGGTTTCTCTTTTCAAAAATTTATGTGAGAAATTCGTTCTGGTTTTTTCTTTTTTTTACCAGAAGAAAGTTTTGATTTTCGTTTTAAAACGAAATCGAATGAATTAAATTTTTTTTTATAAAAATAAAAATAAAAATTGTGGGGGCTGCCCACAGCCACCCCCCCCCACCCATGGGGGCGCTGGCTGTGCAGCGCTCCCCATGAATGGGGAGGAGGCTGCAGAGCAGCCAGTGCGCGACCTTGTGGTTGCGTTCCCCACCACGGTCGTCCCTGCTGGGGCATATGCCAAAGGCCCAAAGGCCTTTCTTTTTTTTTAAAAAAATTAAACTTTTTAAAATTTTAAGTTTTATTTAATTTCATTTTTTTTATAATATATATTTAATATAATATGCATATAATATGTATATATTAATTTTAAAATGATATATATATATATTATATACTTATTATAATATATATGTATTATATTTATTAAAAAAAATCAGATTATATATAGATAATTAAATGTATATTTAAAAAAATCCTAATTTTAGTGTCCTTTGGAGGATGGCGTCGGTGGAGAGGGGCACTGTAACAGAAGTTGCAGGAACGCATTTTCCAGAGAAGAGTGATGGCGCATTTGGCTTGAACGAAGATGAAGGTTCGCACAAATCCAATAAAAAGGAAAAAGTTGAAATCAATCTCTTAGAATTTGTCCTGAGTGACGTAGAAAACTTTGAGAAAGTGGCGGTTATTGGTCGGTTTCTTGGTAGGAGTTTCTCGCGAAAGGAGATTGGCGCTTGGGTCATTGAAAATTGGAAGATGGACCCAATAATAAATTTCATGCCTAAAGGTTTCTTCGTTGCGGTCTTTGCTAATGAAGAAAAATGGGAAGAGATCTTGGACAAAGTAGTCTGGAAGAATGGTGATTCATACCTTTATTTGCAAAGATGGGAGAGGAATTTCAATCCATTGAAATGTAATCCGCAAAAAGGACCAATATGGTTGAGACTATACAATCTGCCATATGAATACTGGTCAGGCAATTGTCTAACTAAAATTGGGAACTCGTTGGGAATAACTTTAGAAGTTGATTTGAGAAATGGCGAGTCTCTCATTAACGCAAGGATAAAACTGTTGGCAATTAAGGCTATACCGGAGGAACTAATTTTGTCATATAGTGATTTAAATTGGTTGCAATCGATTGAAATAGAAAAACCTGCCTTTTTTTGTTTAAACTGTAGACTGCAAAACCACAACGTCAAAGATTGTAGGCGGTTACAGAGGAGAACTAAAGAAATTTGGAGGCAAAAATAGTCGAAGAAGGAAGTTACTGCGCATGAAGATTATGAAAGAGAACTGATGGAGGAAGACAAAGCGAAAGCCTGGGCATTGGTAGTTGCAAACACAAATGAAGAAGAAATAACTAACTGCCAATCCCAATTTGAAGAAGGTGAGATTGTGCCTCAAGATAACAAGTCTGAAGCAGTTCTTCAATTGATTGAGTTTAAGGAGGATTGGAATAAGGAAAATCTTGATGACTATTCTCAAGATGAAGCGGATGGAATAGACATAATAGAAGAGAGGCACATTGTGCAATCAGCAAAGGCACTATCGGCTGGGAAAGTGGGGAGAAAATCGAACAAGCAGAAACTGGAGGAGGAGGTCTTGAAAGGAAATCAGCCCTTAATAAAAACCTACATGACTAGATCCAAGGGAGGCAAATCCTCCCTTGGAAAAAGATGAAGGTCCTAACTTGGAATGTTAGGGGCCTGAATGCCCCTAACAAAAGGCGACTGGTCATGCACCAGTTGGAACTACTGAAGGCAGATTTAATCCTAATCCAAGAGACGAAGTTGACAGGCGGTGAAAAAGAAAAATTCATTCTCTCCTGCAAAAAGTGGAAAGGCTTCTTTGCAGATGCAGACGGGGCTTCTGGCGGTCTGGGTGTCCTTTGGAATCCTACAACTACTGCAGTTGCAATGTCTAAGGTAAATCAAAGTTGGATGCAGTTAGAGGTAAAAGTAATTTCTATAGCCTTTGCTTTTACCATTTTTAATGTTTATGGTCCAATTAAAAATGAAGAGAAAGTTAAAGTGTGGAATGATTTGAGTGCTTCTCTGCAAAAGGATAGAGTGATTTTAGGGGGGGATTTTAACACAATCCTGGATTTGAGTGAAAAAGAGGGGGGCTGCAGAAAGGCTTCTCAAGCCCAAAAGGATTTTGTAAGCTTTGTGACTTCAAATAACTTAATAGACTTAAAGACAGCGAATGACACTTACACTTGGACCAATCGAAGAAAAGGTTTCACCAATATAGCAGAGAGATTAGATAGGTACCTTTTGTCTGAAGAATGGATGCAGGAGAACATCCCTCCAAAAGCCATGATCAGGCCAGTTTTTATCTCCGATCATTTTCCTGTAGAACTTTCTCTTTGTCTATTTTCAAAACCGGCTAGGGGACAGTTTAGATTCGAAAAAATGTGGTTAAGGCACGTTACTTTACTTGACAACATGAAGGATTGGTGGTTTGAGCCTTTAAATGTTCGTGGTACAAAGATGTTTCTCTTTCAAAAGAAATTACAAAATTTGAAAGAAAGGCTGAAAATCTGGAATTTAAAAGTGTATAAAAATATTTTTGTGGAAAAATCCAGATTGGAGGAAGAGCTGGAAGTCTTAGGTGAAAAGATTTTAAAGGATGGTATGCGCTGGGAGGAGTTTGAAAAGGAGAAAAAATTAATGGCTGAGTACAATGAAGTCTTGGCTCGAGAAGAGTCTTACTGGCGTTCCAAATTCAGGCAAACTTGGTTAGAGGAGGGTGATTTGAATACAACTTTTTTCCATAATTCTACAAAATGCAGGCGTAGCTGGAATAGAATAACCCAGTCAAAGGATGAAGGCGGTAATATTGTTTCAGAAGAAAAAGAAATCCAAAGGTTGAGGGTTGCCTATTTTAAATCTTTGCTTGGGGGGGGGAAATACTGCTGATCCATTAAATTTGAGTTTACTGGAAAATATTAGCAATAAAATTTCTGTGGCAGACAATGAAATGTTGACAAAAAAGGTGTGCAAAGAAGAGGTAAAGGAGGCTCTTTTTGAAATGAAGCCTGAAAAAGCGCCGGGGCCAGATGGTTTCAATGCTCTCTTTTATCAAGTTTGCTGGGATTTCTTGGGGGATGAGTTAACTGCTGTCGTGGAGGAATCAAGGCGTAAGGAAGTGATTTTGAAAGATTTCAACAATACCAATATTGCTTTAATTCCGAAAAAGGAAAATTGTGAAGCCTTTTCTGATTACAGACCGATTGCTCTATGCAATTCAATCTATAAAATTATCACCAAAGTCATGGCGAATAGGTTGAAAAAGGTGCTTCCCCAGTTGATCTCAAAGGAACAATGTGGTTTTGTACCTGGCAGGAACATAACAGATGGAGTGGTCATCGCTCATGAAGTGGTGCATTCTTTAAAATCTTTAAAACAGTATGGTATGATTGTAAAGCTGGACTTGTGTAAAGCCTACGACAGGGTGCAATGGCGCTTTCTAATTAAAATAATGGAAAAACTAGGCTTCAAGGAGAAATGGTTGAACTGGGTGTGGTGTTGCATTTCTTCACCTCGTTATTCTGTGTTAATTAATGGAAATCCTTGTGGCTTTTTTCAAAGCTCCCGGGGCTTACACCAGGGGGATCCATTATCGCCATTTCTTTTTGTCATTTTGGCTGACTCCATGAGCAATCACATTTCAAATCTCTCCAATTAGAAAATATGGAAGGGTGTGAAAATCGCGTGGTCACTCCCAGTGATCACACACCATTTGTTTTCCGATGACACAATGTTATTCGGCGAAGGTTCAATAAAAGAAGCTGAAATTATGAAAGGTGCTATTGTCTTGTTCGAACAGGTTTCGGGTCAGTTAGTTAATGTGGAGAAGTCATGCATCTTTTTCTTCAATGTTGGTAAGAAAATTCAAAGGAGGATCCTTGCAATTTTAGGGTTCAATTGTGGTGTGTTACCGGCCAAGTATTTAGGGATTCCACTTTATTCAGGGCAGACTATGTCTAGTTTATGGGAAGAAACAATTCGTAAATGTAAAGGTAAACTGGGGAACTGGCGTGGGCGCTGGCTTTCGTTGGCGGGAAGGCTAACATTGGTCAAGTCTGTCCTAGCTGCTGTCCCAATTTTCACTATGGCTTGTCTGGCATTACCAAGGAAGGCATTCAAAGAAATCTATTGTGGGACGACACTTCAGAGCAGCATCGTATTCCTCTGATTGGTAGGGATACACTAAAGATTTCAAAGAAGTTGGGTGGGGCCGGACTAAAAGACCTTCACTCGCAAAACCTGGCCTTTGGCGCAAAGTTGACATGGAGGATTTATTCAAATTATGGTGATCATTGGGCAAATCTCTTAAAACACAAATACCTAGATTCTTCAGAAGTGGATAGAATTTTAACAATTGCAAACCCAAGGAGGGGCTCTGCTTTGTGGAACTTCATTCTGGATAGCAGGCATTTGATCACAGATCACTTAAACTGGGCGATAGGTGATGGAAAAAAAGCCTCCTTCTGGAGTGATTCGTGGAATGGCTATACGCCACTATTGTGTTTGCCTGGAATGGAACAAGCGGTTCAAGCAGCCAGCTCTGTGGTCGGCACTAGGGTGTGTGATTATGCAGTTTTTTACACCAGTAACGGAAGGAAAGAATTTGTTTGGAAAAAGCTGGACATGCTTTCAGATAATTAAAGATGCGTTTTGGAGAAGGAGCTACTGAAAAGGAGAATATTCTTCACAGATGTTCCTGATCAAATAAAATGGTGCGCAGCTAAATCAGAATCCTACTCAATAAAATTGGGTTATGAAGTTCTCAGAAACGAGCAGAGGGTTGGTAGTTGGTCGAGTAATCTATGCTGGAATAATTTCGTGCTTCCAAAAGCAGGCGCTTTTGCGTGGACTGCTCTACATGGTCGTATTTTGACAGGTGAATGCCTGAATAGGCTTGGCTTCCAGGGGCCTTTTAGATGTGTCTTTTGTATGAATTGTGCTGAATCTACTGACCACATCCTTGTAGAATGTTTTTTTGCACAAGAATGTTGGATCCACTTTTGCAGGAAACTAAACTGGCAAGGGCCCCTTCAAAATTCTGTAAAGGATTTATTTAATGCTTGGCCTTCACTTGGCAAGGGTTCTGCTTTGGCGGGCCTCTGGTTGGAAACTCCAGCAATGATAACATGGAAACTCTGGAAGGAAAGAAATGCTCAGTTATTCAGGGATAAGGCATTTCCTTTAAGTTCAGTGCTCAGCAAAATTGAAAGTGGTATTAGCGAACATTTTAACTCAAAGGCTTCCAAAAAGAAGTTCAAGTTCTTCTCAGCTTGGGATGAAGCAATGGTAAAGTTTTGGCCTTTAATAAATCCCCGAAAGGTGCCCAAATGAAGGAAAAATCTCAAAGAGCAAAGGCTAAGTGGGAATTACCTCCGAGAGGCAGACTTAAATTAAATTTTGACGGGGCCTCGAGAGGTAACCCAGGCCCCTCAGGTGCAGGATTCGTGTTAAGAAACTCAATTGGCAACGTGGTATGGGCAGCAACAATAAAATTACCAGTAGGCACAAACACGGTGGTAGAGGTGGCGGGCCTGTTTGAAGGACTAAAACACTGTGCTGATAATAATATTCAAGATGCTGATATTGAAGGTGACTCAGAAGTTATTGTGCGTGCAATAGTCTCCAGAAAAGCGATAAGTTGGCACCTTCAGGCGTGGATAAATTTAATATCTCCGCTTTTATCTTGTCTTGGTAACTTCTCAATTTGCCACATCTTCAGAGAGGCAAACAAAGTGGCTGACTTTCTAGCAAATGCAGGCATTGATAAAAAAGAATGTGCAAATTTTTCAAATTCCTGTGTTCCATGGTCAAATGTTTTGGAAATCGTTGCCAATGATATCGCTGCCTAATATTGATTAGTGTTCGGTCTCAGCTAGAAGTTGTTTAGTGGCTTTCATTGCTGTAGGGTGGTAGGCTTCGGTGGTTGGGCGTTGATTATTAGCTGGAGAAAGCTCAAATTCGGGGTCAGTTGGTTCCCTTTGCCTGCCTTAATTTGATGCCACTTTGTTGGCATCTGCTTGGTTAGTGCTTGATCAAGGGAATCTTGTCCATCTGTAGCTCCGAGGAGGTTTCCTTTGTAGTCAAATGTACTTTTTCCTTGAATTGAATAGTTGAGTGCTACCCTCTCTGGTAGCGATTTGCCGAAAAAAATTAAAAAAAATTAAAAAAATGTATATTTAACGTATATATATTTAATGTTTGGTCATTTTGGCATTAAATTAGTAAAATGGAATTTTACTTTGGAGGTTTTATTAAATTGAAATATTTAAAGAATAAATTATATGTATGATGTGTTTAATTCAAATATAATTCACTTAAAGAGTTGATTTTGATCATCAAGTTGAAATAAACAGAGTTCATTTAATCAATCGAATTCATTTAAATTATGTTTTGATCGGAAATCTTGAAATATTATAATAATATTTTAGAGGTATATATTTAAATAATGATTTGAATATCTTAAAAATAGGAATTAATCAAATTGATTATCACTTTAGTATAGAGGAAATGTAATTGAGGTTTGACCAAAGGATTTATTTAAATTATTGATTTTGACTAAATTATTTATCCTTTGATGAAATATAGGTTAAGTAATTTGATTAAATGCTTGTTTATTAAAATATCTTGATTTTTGAATGTAATCGTAGAACTTAGAGATAACAAATGCTTTATTTTAATTAGATATTTTAATTATCAAAAGCTCGATTTATTTATAATTTAGTTTTGATTATTACGGATAATCGTGACAAATGAAATTGAAGGGATAGATTTAAATATAGATAACTGTAAGATGATTTTGATTCGAAATAGAAGCAAAAGTGGATTTTATATTCAAGTGGATTATTTAGAACGTTGAATTTTTAATAGTCAATGATTTATTTTAAAGGATAGAGTCTAGATAATCAAATGCTTTTATTTTAAAGATTGATTTTTAATAAGATATGAGATTGGGAAACGAAATATAAATTATTGATATAGATTCTTAAATGTCAACAGTGTGATTTAAGTATTTAGTATATAACAGGATATACATCGAGTATGCACTATTAAGTATATTTGTTGGAATGTATTCGTATTCAAGTAGAGATGAGTTTTAGTTGAAGATTTAGTTGATTTATTAATGCAAATTGAAAGAAATACTGATTTATTTGATCTAAACATCTACTTATCAAAACGTTCTAAATATAGAATACAAATGAGAAACTTAGAAGTAACGAATGATTTAATGAATCATATGAGATTGAGTTGTTGATTTATTGCTAGGTCGAAATAAAGAGTAATTTATTTAATCCAAATGCTTTATAAAACAAGTGGATTTAATTACATTATATGATTGTGGGACGTAGAGTTATTAATTGGATTGATTTCGATTCAATGATGTTATTTATTGAAATGTTTGGATTTAGAATATGGTTGTGTAATTTAGAGTAAATGATTTGTTCTTTGAATATTTCTATGTCGTGAAAAGAGATAGGTTCAATTGATTGGATAAATGCAAGTCATGAATACTATGTTTGATTGGATTTAGGAAATCCAAATAGTAGCTCATTTCATTGTCTGAAATGTTCTCAGTGGTAAATTGTTCGTCTTTGATGCTGTGGTATTAGTGTGGATGTTTTGAAAGTCTTCCAAATAGGAGTTCATTTTCTGGTGTGGGTTGATGTACATGAGTCACTTTTGATGTGTTGTGGAAAATGTGTATGGTTACACCATGTCGTTTCACCCGGTTTTCACGTACGGGAATGTTTTGTGCCTCCTTGGGAATAGGAGAAGGTTTTGTAATATGTGCCTCCTTGGATGGAGTGGTTTTGTTATGTTGTCTTCCTCCAGTGTTTGGAGTGGATTTTGTGACCTTGTTGCCTCTAGTGTTTGGAGAGGGTCTTAACCTTATTGCCTCCAGTGTTGGAGTGAGTTCTTGATTGTTACCTCCTTGAAAGGAGAGGTTGTATTTATCTGGATCCCTATTGTGGTTATTACCATGTGGGTTGTCTTAGGAGAGTGGCTTGCAATGGGCGTCGGCGCACAAAGTGGTGCCAGGATAACCCTTTGTAAGTTGGTTAATTTAGTGATAACTAAATTAAACTTTTAGAAGCTTAGGTTGCATCAAACATTAAACAAGGTAATTGTGCCTCGCTCATGGACCTAAGGGCTAGTACGAGACTTGGGATGAGATGGGAAGGCCTGGAATGGCAAGATCATCTATCTCGTCTTTACGGGAGGTATTTGGTTCCGCATGAGTAAGCATTGGTTTCGGGATTTCGGTTGAGGCTACCAGGATAACCCATGGAGTGGGGGCCGGGGCCTAGGAAGATTCCCTAAGGATATCCCTTGACGAGCTATACGATGACACTCTTCCTAAGTCAACAGTTTATATTTGATATTTGTGACACTCTTGATCTATTCTATGTCTAGAAGCAATGTAACCTATGACAGTGTTGTGTGAGTCATACCTAGAGTTGTACGTATGACCGTTCAGTCATGTGATGAGGTCTTGTATTTATTTCATATCAGTTTTGTGTGGCCCGTGCCTAGTGGTAGATGGTCTTGTGTAGGAATTCCTGGTTACTCTCCTAGCACGGAGGGAGTGGAACCTTTTGGATTCCACGTGGTCGGGTGGCGTGCATCTTGAATCCGTTGGTTCTTCTTCATGTTCGTGTGTTTGTGATTTCCAGCTGGAGAGCTCATGGGAATCAGTTTCTTCTCATGCCTTGTTCTCTCAGTTCTTATTGTATTTTATTACCCCTCAGTTGTTATCGAGGTGGAATTTGTATTATGTAATCTTTTTGTTGGAATTACCTCATTCGGGGAATGAATGTTGTAATCTTATTGTTTAAATATTGTTAATTGAAATCTTTTGGTATTTCTTATCCTTAGTTGTAAGTTATCTTGTATGGAATGTATATTGTCTCATTTCCTTAAGTGATTAATATTTTGGTTTATATTAATGTTTGTTGTTGTTCAGGTTTTAAAGTAATCTTTATCTAGAGTAATGCTTAGAGGTTGTTGGCAATGTATTCATCTTACATGTATTTGTATTAAATTTTTTTGGTTCATTTTAAGTAGTAGTGCAACTTCCTCTATGGTTGCGTGGCGGGGCATTATTACATTTAGAGATGTCCTCTATATACCTTGAAGGTACGTAAGACCCAAATCTATGAATTTGAAAGGAGAATAATTCCAAGCAATCGGGAGGAGAGGGTAACTCACACTCCACCTTCACTTTCCAAAGGTATAAAGTTCTTTAGGGCTTAGCCAAGATTGACAAGATTCACTTCCAAGAGGCATATCTTTTGATTCACCTCCACTATACTTTGCCAAAATGCTAGAGTTGAGGTTGCCCCTAGAGTGATCACTTCTCTAGGTAGACCCCCTAAGAAGGTTACACAAAAATAATGCAAATAATACTTTTGATCTCCAAGATCATATGATAGTGCGAGGAGAGGGAATACAAATGTATTTGATCACACAAACAATATTCATTAACCTTAGAAATTGAAATGTGTGATGTGAAAATAAGAGTGTTGAAGAGTGCTTTTTATTTTCAAGATCATATGGAAATGCGAGGGAAGAGCATACACACTTCCAAGCACAAACAAGATCACCGAGCAATGCAAACACTTTCTCTTTTTAAGCCCAAATTGAAAGTGTGATTTTGAGAAGACATTTGTTCCTTTTAGATCCAAGTTGAAATGTGATGTTGTAAACAAGATTAAGATAAAGATATGAGTTGAAAAGTGCGCATAGGGATTTTCTTTAGCTGCAAATTTTTGTCCACTTGATCCAATTTTCCCTTTGAAGAGTTCATTTTTTTATATATTAACAATACCAACAATAAAACAAAACCCTAACAAGATAATTTATCACTAATATTAGAGGGTTAGATTAAAACAAAAAAAAACTCATATTTGATAATGACAATAAAACTCTTGCAAAGATTAGAAAATAATTTATGATGCAACAAAATAGATATATATGAAAAATATGCTCATCACTAGATTGTAATTTCAATTTTTTTCACCTAGTCAAAATAAGTATGATTTTTAGAAATATTTTTGGCAGCAAAAATAAAAATACAAAGAACAAACCCCCTACTAAAATTTCAAGAAATTTTCAAAAATGTAATTTTTTTTGAAAAAATCGTTGATTTGCACCTAGAAATGCAAAATTATGGAAAAACCCTAATTAACAAAGATTTGATCTAAATTATCACTATTTTCAGATCAAAAATAATTTTGTAAAGAGAAAACCCCTACTAAAATTTCAAGAGCTTTCTAAAAATGCAAAAAATTCAAAAAAAAGTGTTGATTTGCATCCAAAAATGAAGATTTATGAAAAAATCTAAAATCATCATAAATCACCCAAAAATAATGATATGACCTTAAATTTTATTTTGTAGCTTCCTTAGATGATACATAAACTTCAACTAAAATCCCATAAAAAAATTCATGGTCATTTGAAAGATATGGTGAAATATTTGAAAACTAGGGTTTTGTCCAAAAATGACACAAAACCTACAACAAAAAGCTAACAAAACCTACAAAAAGTAAGCTAGATCAAGTGAAGTGGGTCCAACTCCAAAATTCTTCAAAATTTCTCAAAATATTGAGCCAAAAAGCAGTTAGGGGGTTCACATTGAGTTCACCAAAATATATGATGTGGAAAATAGATAACAAAGGAAGCACTAGATCCAATCCACATTCAACATCAAACCTCAATTGTGTCTAAGAGCTAGAAGATAATGCATGCATGAAATGAAACAAAGTCACCTTGAACATGTACTCTTGATATGGTTGTTGCCCTTAGACTTTGATTGCATACCTTTGATATTGCCTTGATATTGCCTTGATCTTGATATGATATGGTGTGAATCTTCATATGATAGATGAATGTATGCTTGAGGTCTAAATAGAAAATGGTAGAGATATGATAGATAAGAGTGCTAGAATGAAAATGACAACATGTAGGTGAGATAATGAGATATGTTATCTAAATGGCTTAGATGAGGGATTTATTTATATGCTTTGCTTGAAAAAAATCAAGGGTGGAGATTAAATTAAAAATTAATTTAATAAAGGGTGGAGGATTAATAAGAGAGAAAATACATGGACCAAGGAGCTAAAATTAAATAAAGGTATTTAATTTTAGTAGTTGACATTGAGGAAATAAATAAAATATTTATTTTATTTATTTAAGAAGAAAGGTGGGAAAATTAAATAAATTAAATATTTATTTAATTTAGGAGAGAGGAGTGTTGGGTAATTAATTAATTGTGAAAATTATTTAATTATGAGACGAAAGGTGGAAATAATTAAATAATCCTATAATTTAATTATTAGAAGAAAATGGGACCTATGAAAAGGGAATGCAAGTAAATAATAAAATTATTTAAATATGAGAGGAAAATGGATATTGAAAGGGAAAATAATTAAATAACAAATCATTTAATTATTTAGAGGAAAATTAGGTTAATTAAATAATTTTGTTATTTAATTAATAGGAAATAGAAGAAATATGCAAGTGTGGATCTATATGAAAATGCATAGACAATTTTAGGTTCCTACACATTGCATCAAATTGTTGATTCATTACTTTGTTATCTTTTAGCTTTTATCCCTCAAAAGGATAAGCTCTCTTTCATTAATTTTTCCATTGTGGAGGTAGAAATACTAATATGTGGTTTGACTGAGGCAAACACTTATATGGCACAACCCTTCCTCTCTCTTTGAATGTGTAGATTGCAAATCTAAAGAAGATTGGAGGAAGATTTAAGATTATTTGTTCATTGATGCATTCAAACCCTACAACTCGATGAGATACAAAAACTCAATTATCCCAGTAACAGATGAAGATCCAACTACAAGATTCAAAAGGAAGAAGCCTTAGACTAGGGACTTGAGGACGATGAAAACAAATTTTGATTTCAGATCTGCACACAAGGGCACCCAATTTTTCCTCAAATTCATAGTTTAGGTTCCTCTGTGTTTGTCTTTTACCTTTTTAGAACCCAAATTTGTTTGTCATAATACATGACAAAACACTCCTTTTTCATAGCTAACTAGTTGCATCAATGCATTTTTTATATTGGGGGTTCCTATCCTACATGTTCCATCTTTACCCTTAGTGGAGAGGGGGCTCTTGGTTTATTTTTGTTGACTATGCATATTACCTTATTTGGTCTTTGTAAAATGTTGGGGTCCTTTCAAAATTTCTTTTCAGTATATAGCTCTAGTTGAAAGTCTTTACACATACTAAAAAATATTCTCATTCAAAGTTTTAGAACTAAAATCTTTAAGAAAACAAGTTCAAAATAAGTCTAGTTATAAATAATCAAACACAACTCAAAATAAGGTATCAAAGGACATTTGTTTAACACCTTATATGTATGATAAGATATGTGAGGTATTAGAGGATATGCTTTGTTTTCATATACTTCAGATTTGTTGAACACATTTTTCTCTTTATTCTCTTTAGAGTTGATTGAAGTTTCAATTACACTCACTATTTCTTATTTTTCATTGTACTTTTATTCCGACAAACCACTTTTAGCCTTCTATTAAAATTAATATTATTATCATTATAATTATTTGGTAAAATGGTTTTTAAGAAGAATACACAAGATTATACTCTTGATCAATATGATAAATTGATAGCTTTAACACCAAATTTTTTATAATATTTTTTAAATAAGAATATACAAGTTAAGATTCTTGGTGACATTCTCTCAACTAAGGCTAGGCTCCAACCATGATAAATCAAAATTAGAGAATGAAGAATAATTGATACAATGTTGAGAGAAAATGAGATACTAACCATTACATGCATTAGATTCAAGATGTCCAAGTAAATTATCTAGTGATGTTGGAATTTTGATTATTATCAAACCACTATATATATATTTGAGATATTAGAACTTTAATGTAATATGCTAAACCAAACCAAAATTAGATTTTTTTTGGTAGTTTAAGATGCTTCTCTAAGACATCTTCATCAAGCCAATGCTCTATTTGACAAATGCTTTATAAAAATACAAATAAAGTGATTCTTTTTGAATTGTAGTTTTGAAAACACATTTTCTAACAAGCAATTAGCATCCATTAGATTGGCATTAACTACTAGACCTATAGTATTAAATTATTTTTTGTTGAGAATAATAACATCAATAATGTAAATAACAATTAGTTTTTTTTTGTTAAAATTTGTTAATCATAAACATCCAAAGAAATCTAAATAATTCCTAAATGAGATGAGAAAATATATTAAATGCATGAAGATAAAATATTCGGGACCAATGTGCTATCCATATACTACATATTAAGATCATGTTTAACTTTTTACATGAAAATATGTTTTCTCAAATCATGGGTTGCCCTTTCCTCAATATTTATATTGTGTGGATATGCCTTATTATATTAGCACAACTTTTTTTTGTATAATGACCATCTCCAAACCAAGATGGCCACCTTTGGGATAATGCAATAATATATGTAAATTGGTGTAGTTAGTAGACAATGCCTATATTATGCATTGCCAATATGGTTATTTTTTACTATATTAATTATCTGTCAAGTTTTAGGTATTTTAGGAGTCAATTGGTAGATCATTGTGTTTTTCTTAGCAATCACCAGGATCTTTAAATAACATTTGTATAGTCAGGGAAAACAATTTGATCCTTGATTGATCATCTTTGGTCTATTTCTATAACAAATTCACGTGTAGATAAAGACACATTTTACTACTCTATTTGTTCATTATTTCAAGTGTTAGTTTTATCAAAAGGAAGAGTGAACATTTGGTATGGTTGCTTTAAAAAAATAAGGATTGATATAATATTTGTTCTCTTAGACCCCAATAAAGGTGGAAAGATACCACAATGTAGTTAAGACCAAGAGATTAGGCGATCTTTAAGATTGACAAAGAAAAGAGAATGGAGAAAACTACGAGAGGTAGTCAAAGAGGTTCTAGTGGTGCAAATTTGAAGGCAACGTCTTTTTTGAAGTAAAATTTAGAGTTATAGTGTGAGATTGAGCTATAGTTGGAAAAAATGATACGAGAAAATTAAACCCATTACAAATAACCATATGAAAGAAGACTAGGTGCATATATTAATACATATTCCATTATCAAATGAAGCATATGGGTTGATCTTGTTGAGTATCAATATACTTCATAATCAAAGAAAGAGAAGTGTATGAGAGAAAACTTTGAGGCATAGAAGATTTGTCAAAGGAGAAAAAATTGAGTCAAAAACCCTACGGCTAAGGGTGTATAGAAGAGAACCTAGTGAACTTAAGGATGAAACAAGTGCATGGAATATTGCAGTAATAGGAAAAGCAGAAGATTCTCACTTGGTCAAGAGTGTGAGAGGAGCACTATAATGTATGAATAAAAACTACCTAATGATTAGGTTACAAGCACTAGGTTTGCATTAGAACAAAATCGTGGTGACTGCACACATAGTGTAACAAGACAAAAGTTTACAAAATTTATAGGCACTGGATTAGACGATCCTATAAGGCATTATAAAACCTATGAAATGATATGAACAACAACCAAGGAAGATGATAGAGAATACTAGCTATGACCTTTTTCAACCATTCTAAGAGGTATAACCATTGATTGGCATGCCAAAGTTGAACCAAACTGTTGAAGTACATGGGAGACATTTAACAAATCCTTTAATGAAGAGTTCAATTTTTGTTGTGAAATGATAATGAAATTGTAGCATAAATCTATAATAGAAAACAAGGTAAACATGAGAATGTAAGAACAAAAATCATAAGCTCAAAGGACTATTACTAACAATAAAAAAGGGAACCTAATGACAATTTAAAGAAAAGATGGTTTATGGAAGGTCTTATTCCTTCACTAAGAAAAAAATGAAAGTGGCTCTCATCCTATGCAAAATCCTAGAATAGGGAAATAGATATAGAGAGTGAAGATAAGTTTGTTCACTTGAGCTTAAAGAAAAATGGATGAAGATGATAGTTTGGATGGGATGAGTTACAATGAATCCAAAATGGTACAAGTGCTAAGGAGGTACATACTCCAAATGGTAAAATTATTGAAGGCGAAGAAAGAAACCAATAATTAAATAAAATAACTTTGATGCACTAACTACAAAAGTGAAGGTCACATCAAAACCAATTGTCTCAAGAAATTATTTTGTGATATTTATTCTAGGTTTTGGATCATTCATAAAGAATACCTTCATTATTTAAAGAGTAGAACATAAAGAGATAAATCCACTCCATGAAACACACTATCAAATCCACAATATGATGTATCTCTAATTGGTTGTCAAAATCAAAGAGGGGTAGTTTGGAGTCTAATATAGTGTGAATTCAAAGTTCTTCCTATTATAAAATGTCTACAATGTGATGAATGGAGAAATTTTACAAGATATTTCCATAAAAAACAAGAACAAAATGGGATTACTATGTAAATGGTGTAGACTTGGAGACTATGAAGACAATATATGTTTAAAAAAGAAGGCCAACATCAACATAATTGATGTAGAGAGACATAATAGTGTATTGGTTATTACTCAATCCCAAGAAAAGAAGGATACATGTACTTGGAACCACATCCAACAAATGAAAGACTTTGTGAAGTAAGAGATGAAGTGTAGCATGCTCTAGATAATGAATGTTGCCACTCAAATGTTAATAAAAGCATGATAACATATCAATTGTAATGCAATGTAATTATTGCAAGGCAAGTAATTCAAACTACTATAATAATTTTAGTGGATTTATTACAATGTATTCCTAAATTTGAAATGTTATAATAAATTATATATCTAAGAGGGATGAGACAATGCCTAATACTACTCATTTAAAATCTAGAGAGAATGATGAACCCATAAACCAACCTTCATTATCAAGAGACCAAGTGATTAATCTCATGTTACCATTCATGAACATTTCAAAGAAACCATTGGTGGTGCACATGGAGATCCTTGGAAGGAATCTCACTAATACAATTGTTGATGGTTGGTTTAGTGTGAACAAACTTCTAAAAGAAACTTGGAGAAATCTAGGCAAGTTGAGCATTTGGCCCCCAAATTTTTAACTAGTGGGTACAAACTAGCAAGTAATTAAGGCTTTGGGATTTTTAATGACTCAAAATATAATAATTGGAACTAAGTTTTTTTTATTAAAATTTGTGAATATCTCATCAAAAAAGAAAACATACAATGCATTGTTGGGTATAGCAGTCAAAGTTGACCATAACTAGAAAAGTACTTACTCCATTGAAGAACAAACTAATAAGTGAGGAAGAAACTTAGATTTGTTGGGTTTAAACTCTAAAGAAGAGTGGATAGAGAAACATGACCAAGGTCCAATGGAGCTAAATGCTAAATAAATTTTAGAATTGTAATTGTGTTTGGAAGATGAAATAAACCCTA
>VDFB02220030.1:0-33210 GCA_007258455.2 Sequoia sempervirens
TAAAGCAAATTGATAATTAAAGATCTACATTAGGATATACTAGATCCAATCAATCAAAATATGTGATACACAAAATCAATCATTTAAAGTATCATTTATTTTCCATTCAATACCAAAAATGAAATCTATGCTTTGCTTAATTTCATAAACATTTATTATAATGAAATTTGTAAATACTTCAGAATAAAAGTCCATTCTAAGCTCATATAACATAATCAAAATAAATCAATTATTATAATATCTATTTCTAGATATTTAATAAATCATTTCTTTTAAATATTTCATTTATACATAATAACACTTCAAATACATTTTTTTTACATTTAAATAAATACATATAATTATAAATATTATATATACATATTTTATATATAATATATATTATAGTATTAATATACATTATATATATCATATATATACATAATAAATATAATATATATATTTATATTACAAATAACAAAATCGCGGATTTAAAAACCGCATTAAAAATGTAATACACATTGGAAGTAGGGAAAAAGCCATAACCCCGTGCACAGTGGGAAAGGGCTGCCTTCGCAGCCCGCCCCACAGGGTCTGCCGCGGTGACTGAGCCGAGTGCTGCCCGCGAGGGCGGCGCTGGCTTGGCCCTCGCCGCCGTCCCCCTGCGAGGTCGGCTGTGGGTAGCCCCCGTGCACACAGAGCTTCGGCTCTTTTAAATTTTTTTACATATATATATTTTTTAATAGATTCACAATATAAACAAATGAATTTAATTAAATTTTCGACTGCGGATATTTCATTTCCGTTTCCCAACTCGCTCGTACAGTGATTCCAAATTAAAATAAACATAAAATTTAAAATGAGTTTCTTCCACAATCCAATTTATAAATGAAATAGAATATATGTATAAATATATATATATATATATATATATATATATATTTATACAAATTAACAAGGTTTTCATACAGAGGATTTTTAGAAAACTCTACAGAAGTTCTACGAGGTTTTATGAAGGGTAATAGGGAAATCTCACAAAACAAATAAAATTTTATTTTCCAAATGATTTCAATAATTTCCTTTCACACAAACTCTTTTTTTCCAGAAAGTAAAGAAACTTAATAAATCCCATTCTGAGAATACACAGTAAATATTTTTCTTGAAAAATATACAGAGGATTTACATTAAAGAGATTTCTTGCACAGATATTCTTTCAAAACAACAAATTTAAACCACAAGAAGAATACCTGATATCCCGAAGCTTTAAAAATTTGATTTGGTGATGAGAACCTCTGTAGCCTCTGTTTCCTGTAGCCTTCCAAAACTTTTCCCGAGAACAAAACCCAAATTGCAAGCAGAGATTTTCCACTGCGGATATTTCATTTATGTTTCCCAACTCGCCTGTACAACGATTCCAAATTAAAATAAACATAAAATTTAAAATGAGTTTCTTCCACAATCTAATTTATAAATGAAATAGAATATATGTATAAATATATATATATATATATTATTTATATATATATTATATATATATATATATATATATATATATATATTATATATATATATATTATATTATATATATATATATATATATTTATACAAATTAACAAGGTTTTCATACAGAGGATTTTTAGAAAACTCTACAGAAGTTCTATGAGGTTTTATGAAGGGTAATAAGGAAATCTCACAGAACAAATAAAATTTTATTTTCCAAATGATTTCAATAATTTCCTTTCACACAAACTCTTTTTCTTTCAGAAAGTAAAGAAACTTAATAAATGCCATTCTGGGAATACACAGTAAATATTTTTCTTGAAAAATATACAGAGGATTTACATTAAAGAGATTTCTTTCATAGATATTCTTTCAAAACAACAAATTTAAACCACAAGAAGAATACATGATATCCAGAATCTTTAAAAATTTGATTTGGTGATGAGAACCTTTGTAGCCTCTGTTTCCTGTAGCCTTCCAAAACTTTTCCCGAGAACAAAACCCAAATTGCAAGTAGATATTTTCCACAAGTATACAATATTCCAAAAGCATATACAGTAAAATTTAGCAAAAGCACTGATATTTTTCCCGTGAAGAGAAAATAGATTAGAATCCCTCTGTGTTTTTTTCCATATCCAAATTATCCTCCGTGAACAAATTCTTCAACCATAATCAATAAATGGAACTTGCACACATGTCGAAGAATACAAAATATCCCCCAACCACTTCTCGGATAACTTTTCTTTTCAAATTACATGCATTTAATTATTTTATTTAAAATTAACAATTTTCAAAGCAAATTTTATTTATTAATAAAGAATGTCATTTCCACAAATTTATTTAATTTAAATAAATCTATTCACATAATTAATACAATTTTAATTTAATTAACTAATTTATTTAATTAAAATAGAGATTTAGTCTCATGATCAAACCATTTTAACTAAAACAAAACTAGTTAATTAATTAAATAACATGCAAAACTAATTTCTTCAACATTTAAAAATTAATTTAAATAAGAATAATTTAAAGCATAATAAACTATTATTAAAATTGACATTTTTCCTTTCAAGCAATTAAACCAAACATAAAAGTACAAAGCAACCTATGACTCTGAACTAAAAGCTGACAATGTCACGATTGGTAGGGTTATAGACTAGGCCCAAATTGAACTTGCTACTACCTCCCAATCAACATTTCAGGTTGAGTCTTGACATGCTCGGACACGGTAACCCGAGGTGGAGTCGGTGTCATGCTGCAAATCACCGCGGCAAACCCAAATAACATGCATATATATAAAAACCACCATTATCACGGGCTGCGGAGTGCTTGAGGAAGAAAATCCGCGGATATCCTTGAGGGCACTTTCGCCAAGGTGGTGATCGTTCCCGTTCTCCACACCTGATACCGCGTCATCGGTATGAATTCAATAAAGCTGTTAGTCCATCAAAGGCAAGTACATAGCAATGAAATCAACTGAAATAAACATCCTGGCTATCTCAAAGCATATCGAGGAAATCCAAATATCATGTCCTGATGTATGTGGTATAAATTCACTTTCTCGCTCAAAACCGGTGATCAAAATATCCAAACAAAGTATCATAGTTTAACTATGTGAAAACATAACAATAGAAAACATAAGCATAAATGGAGGGTACTACATCCTCCCCCTAGAATCGGGCTTGCTCACGGCCTGAGCGGACTCAGGGATAAAGGATTCCCTCACATGCGTGTCATCCTCCCAAGTAGCGAGCCTCATGGCTAGGATCCATTGGACCCTCACGATCAGCGTATGCGACCCACGAGACCGAGCATCGGTCTTTGTAGAATGGCCACGAGGCTCCAAAGCGGTTGCCCATCCTCTACATGCGCATTTCAATCAAATTACGCCAAAATAGCCGAGTTGATATGGTCTAAAAGGCCCGATACATGAAAAACATCATGAATACGAGACAAACTGGGTGGTAAGGCGAGTCGATACGCCACGGGACCAATTCTCTCTAAGATCTCAAATGGCCCAACGAAACAAGGTGCAAGCTTAGAGCGTTTTCCATAACGGATTGGACTCTTTCGCGGTCGCACTCGAAGAAACACTCTATCACCAACAACAAACTGTTGGTCTATTCTATGCGCATCGGCATACTTCTTTTGCCTATCCTGAGCTGCTATCAAATGTTCTCTAATACGGTCCACCTGTTGCTCCATATCACGAAGCATCTCAGGTCCAAGTAACACTCTATCCTCAAGTCGATCACAACTTAGTGGAGTTCGACAAGGACGACCGTATAATGCCTGAAATGGTGACATACCTATGGAACTCTAATATATGTTGTTGTAAGCGAATTCTACTAAGTACAGATAATCCTCCCAACGTGATTGTTGGTCCATTACATACATCCTAAGCATATCCTCTAATATTTGGTTAACTCTCTCCATTTGTCCATCAGTTTGAGGATGATACGTTGAACTAAAGTTCAACTGTGTACCTAGAGCATGTTGTAATGAAGTCCATAGGGATGAAGTAAATACAGAATCTCTATCCGAAATAATCCTACGAGGAATCCCATGTAATCTAACGATGTCCTCCATGAATATCCTAGCTACGGATGAAGCATTGTAAGATGATCGTACTGGTGAGAAATGAGCTACCTTAGTCAATCGGTCAATAGTTACCATAATGGCATCATGTCGACGTGATGACGTAGGTAACCCTACAATAAAGTCAACGGATATAATATCCCATTTCCATTCAGGAATGAGATGTGGCTGCAATAATCCAGCGAGATGTTGATGCTCAGCTTTAACTCGCTGGCATTCAAGACATCTCGACACATAATCAGCAATATCACGTTTCATACCAAGCTAGAAATACAATTGCCGAAGTTCAGCATGCATTTTCTTAACACCTAGATGAGCTGAGTATGGAGCTCGATGAGCTTCAGTCATAATTAATGTACGAAGACCCTCAAAATGTGGTACATAAATACGACCTAAATGTCGTAATATACCATCCGATTCTAGGACATACCCTACAAATCGACCTTCTAAAGGTCTACCAGATTCAATCTCCGACCTCACTTCTTGATACAATCTATCACTAGGAAGTGCAGCTAATATTTGACCTCTCAAATATACTTCAAGAGTAGTAGCAGAGATCTCATGTCGACGACGACTAAGGGCATCAGCCACTATGTTCTCTTTTCCTTGAGCATATTTCACTTTGAAATCATATTCACACAAGAACTCCATCCACAGTCTTTGCCTAGCATTCAAGTTAGGTTGCGTAAAAATGTATTGTAGACTACGGTGATCAGTATGAAGTTCAGAACGATGACCTAACAAGAAATGTCTCCACCGAACTAATGCATGCACAACTGCAGCTAGTTCTAGATCATGAGTGGGATAGTTTAATTCATGATCTTTGAGTTTACGAGACTCATATGCAATCACACGCCCATCTCGTATCAGAACTGCTCCCAAACCCTCTAAGGATGCATTTGTGCAAACCACAAAATCCTTAGTAGGATCAGGAACAATCAATATAGGCGCATTAGTCAGCTTTTCTTTAAGTGTCTGAAAAGCCAACTGACACTACTTTGTCCAAAAAAACTTCTTCCCTTTTCTCTGAAGAGAAGTAATAGGATGACCGATTCTAGCAAATACCTCAACAAACTGCCTATAGTAACCAGCAAGACCCATAAAACTATGAACTTCACCTACATTAGTAGGCGCGGGCCAGTCTACAATAGCTTGAATCTTTGAAGGATCCACAGCAATACCTTTCCCTGATATCACATGTCCAAGATATTTGGTCTCGGTTTGAAAGAAATCACACTTCTTCAGGTTCACATACAATTGATTTTCCCTTAAACATTGCAATACCTATCTCAAGTGTTCTTCATGTTCCTTCATGTTCCTCGAATAAATCAAGATATCATCGAGAAATACAAGGAAAAAGCGATCAAGGTATGTACGAAAAACACCATTCATTAGACTCATGAATACTGATGGTGCATTCGTTAACCCAAACGGTACTACTATGAATTCGTAGTGCCCATAACGAGTTTGAAAAGCAGTTTTATGAATGTCTGCTTCAGCTATACGCAATTGATGATACCCAGATTTCAAATCGATTTTAGAGAACACATTAGCTCCCTTAATTTGATCAAAAAGATCATCGATTCTAGGCAAAGGATAACGATTCTTAATCGTAACCTTGTTCAATTGACGATAGTCAATGCACAGCCTAAGAGATCTGTCCTTCTTCTTTATGAAGATAACAGGTGCTCCCCAAGGGGAAACACTAGGATGAATGAAACCCTTTTCTAATGAATTCCTCTAGCGGATCTGAAGTTCCTCTAACTCCTGAGTCGTCATTCTATAAGGAGCTCTAGATATAGGTTCAGCTCCAGGAACTAGGTCAACTCTAAAGTCAATATCCCTTTTCGGTGGCATTCCAGGAATGTCATCGGGAAATACATCCGCGAATTCCCTAAGAATAGGATGATCATCAATAGATACCTCTCGACTCTCACCCTCATCTAAATCAGTAATTATTGTTGCAAACAGTTGACATCCTGACGAAGACATCTCTTTAATTATAGCGGATATCATCGCCAAGAATGGAATCTTTGAACACCCTATGATTCCTTTCCGCACCTAAATCATTAATGCAACTAAGCTGTCTTAAATTGACGGAGTCAATCACGGTATGATGAGATGCTTGTAACCAATCCATACCTAAAACTATGTCATACGATCCTAAAGGTGCAATATGAAGATCCACTAAGGTAGTTAACGTACCAATTTTAAGTTCACAATTATGTACTAAGTTCTCTGCCACTACTTTCACCCCAGAGGTGAATTCTACCTACCACTTACCACCTTTCTTCTTGCCACAAGACCACCTTGGTCCAGCGATGGTGATTGAAATAAAGAGTCGGTGGCTCACGGGAATCAAAACAATGAAGCACTAACACCATGTAACTACGGAGAGCTCGACCATTGTGTGTTACGGTGATGCGGCTTGGCGGTCATTAACGCAGCATATATTAGCTATGTGATCGTCCACCATCCACTTATTGTAAATTTCGGTATGGAGTCGAGGCCCCAAAACAGTAGAACCTCTCGCCGGACCTTTGCCCTAGTATATTGTCCACGGTATACATGGTAACAACGTGCCTCTACGAATCCTCGCCACCGAAGGTGCATTGGATTGCTGGAAACTGCACTCTACTTGACGATGAGAACAGGCACTTCAGCAGGCGATCCGCCTGTTAAGCTTGTTAGCCGCAGAGTTCACAACCCTTTCCTGTTTGAGGACTATTACCTTATTGTGGTTGTGGATTATTGTTCTTTTGAGGTGTACGTTGTTGTTGTTGCTGCCCACCCTTTGTGGGTGTCTGTTGGTTCCTAGAGGAACCACCTATTTGTGCCTGTCCAACCCGTGGACTAAAACTTGCTACAGGAGCACTGCCAATCTGCACTCCTGTGTGACCACCTAATGCCATAACAAGGTTCTCCTCCACTATGCGAGCCTTCTCCACCGCAACTTCCATAGTCTTTGGCTCAAAGACTCAGACACCACCACTAATGCGGGCGTTTAAACCCCTGATGAAGTGTTGTACTAGCATAGGCTCATCATCACCAATACCAGCATACTGCTTGAGTTCATAGAACCTACGTTCATATTGCTCTACAGAAAGAGCCAACTGACGTAGATCATGGAACTCATCAGCCCGTCGCTACCTCCAGTGTTCCGATAGGAACCGTGCTCTAAACCTCTCAAGAAACATCTCCCAAGACACTGACCCAATATCTAAGTGGAGCTTTTGCTCCTCCAGGCGCCACCAAGTAGAGGCGAATCCTCTCAGATGCATAATAGCGCATCTTGCACGGGTATTGCTACCGTAAGGGTGCATGGCAAAGCATCTACCCAAATCCAGTAGCCAGGTCTCAGCCTCTAATCCACCTCCTGTACCATCAAAGGTAGGAGGGCGTGCCCTTAGTAAATCCCTCATGTGTCCTGCAATACTAGCATCCTGATGTACTGAGTCATCCACTCTCCTGGGAGATCTATCTCTCTCTCTGACAACCTCCTGCTCATCTTCCTGTCTAGGTCCAAGACGAGCTAGGACCTCCTCTAATAAAGGATGTATCTAAGAACCCTCTACTCCTGATTGTACAGGATTTTGTCCCTCATTCCTCTGATCCATCTATTCTGCCTGATCACTGTGATGAGGGCTCAGAGGGGGAGTAACCTGAGGGATTGGCCCTCGGCCTCCACCTCGACCTCTACCACGACCTCTTCCTCCTCGCCTAGGCATGTTCCTACACATAACAATAACGAGTCTTAGATACCATTCAACCAAGGCTATCAGTTTGTGACACTACGTACTAGATCAACCTAATGGGCTCGCGATTACCCAGGCGTCCAGTGTTTGTAACCTTGGCTCTGATACCAATCTGTAATGCCCCATCATAATAACCTAAGGAATGTTGCAATTGTGTATAAAAGTGTAATAATTTTTTTTTTTTAAGTATAATTATTAAGTTAATTAGTTGCATACATTCATTAAGTTACGCGACGTTACACTACTTTGAGTTTCCATAGACAACTTTAGTATTTCGCATTGCACATATTAATTAACATTAACATAAAGATAAACATTACATATCATTTGAAACTCCATTCAAGATAACATAAAGTACAAACCTGTTTCATACATTGCATTTGATAAAATAATACAATACTCATCCATCTGATGAGGTAGTTCAATAATAATTACATTTTACAAGTGTTCACCTCATAACATTTTGAGGGATGTTTTTCAAATACAAGATTTATAATTAACAAAAAAGAAGTACATATAAGTTTCCAAGTGCGAGCTCTCCATCCATGAAGCTCTCGTTGCCATGATCACAAACTGGGGACCCAACGGAGTAAGGTGCACGTTCCACCCAACCATGTGGTACCCGTAGGTCCACCCCCCATGCTAGGAGATAGTAATATGGTTGCCTAGACATAATCTACTAACCCTAGACACTAGTACACACTAACTAATGGTTACATTGCTTCTAGATTTTAGACAATTGAATGTACTACATACACAAGGTTAACTGTTACTTTAGGTGGAGTGTCATCACAATTTTTCAAAGGTTACCCTGGTGTTTCTTCCTAGGTTTCAGCCCCCAACCTTGGGTTACCCTGGTAACCTCTTACGAAACCCGACCCCATTGCAAACCATTGCGGAATCGAATGTCTTTTGACGAAACAAGACACCGATTTGTCATTCCAGGACTTCTCATCTTATACTCAAGACTGAACTAGCTCAAGAGTCATAAGCGAGGCATAACATCTTATTAAGAGTTTTAATCTAACTATTGTGTCATTTAGTTATCACTGACTTACTAACTCTTTGTAAGTTACCCTGACAACACTTTGTGTGTCGGCCCTTACAAAAAGCCACTCCCCTAAACATAACAAGGATTTCTAAGTTTCCTTGACTAAGGTTTACAAAGTGTACAACATACAATAGACAATTTCAACACTATTCATAATGAACATCAATGTCTATGTTCACAAAAATCGGGTATCTAAGTACCAAGCTAATATCATGTACACAACTTAGCCAACATATGAATTCAACTTAACAAACAGAATCCCCACGGTATTAAATTGGTCTGGAAGACTTGTTTATTTAATTCTTTCCCAATTTTCCCAACAAGGAAACAAAAATTAAAGCAAATTGATAATTAAAGATCTACATTAGGATATACTAGATCCAATCAATCAAAATATGTGATACACAAAATCAATCATTTAAAGTATCATTTATTTTCCATTCAATACCAAAAATGAAATCTATGCTTTGCTTAATTTCCTAAACATTTATTATAATGAAATTTGTAAATACTTCAGAATAAAAGTCCATTCTAAGCTCATATAACACATTCAAAATAAATCAATTATTATAATATCTATTTCTAGATATTAAATAAATCATTTCTTTTAAATATTTCATTTATACATAATAACACTTCAAATACATTTTTTTACATTTAAATAAATACATATAATTATAATTATTATATATACATATTTTATATATAATATATATTATAATATTAATATACATTATATATATCATATATATACATAATAAATATAATATATGTTTATATTACAAATAACAAAATCGCGGATTTAAAAACCGCATTAAAAATGTAATACACATTGGAAGTAGGGCAAAAGCCCTAACCCCGCGCACAGTGGGAAAGGGCTACCTTCGCAGCCCGCCCCACAGGCTCGACCGCGGTGGCTGAGCTGAGCGCTACCCGCAAGGGCGGCACTGGCTCGGCCCTCGCCGCCGTCCCCCTACGGGGTAGACTGCGGGTAGCCCCCGCCCACACAGAGCTTCGGCTCATTCAAAAAAATTTACATATATTTTTTTAATACATTCACAATATAAACAGACGAATTTAAATAAATTTTCGACTGCGGATATTTCATTTCCGTTTCCCAACTCGCTCGTACAATGATTCCAAATTAAAATAAACATAAAATTTAAAATGAGTTTCTTCCACAATCCAATTTATAAATGAAATAGAATATATGTATAAATATATATATATATATATATATTATATATATATATATATATATATATTTATACAAATTAACAAGGTTTTCATACAGAGGATTTTTAGAAAACTCTACAGAAGTTCTATGAGGTTTTATGAAGGGTAATAAGGAAATCTCACAGAACAAATAAAATTTTATTTTCCAAATGATTTCAATAATTTCCTTTCACACAAACTCTTTTTTTTTCAGAAAGTAAAGAAACTTAATAAATGCCATTCCGAGAATACACAGTAAATATTTTTCTTGAAAAATATACAGAGGATTTACATTAAAGAGATTTCTTTCACAGATATTCTTTCAAAACAACAAATTTAAACCACAAGAAGAATACCTGATATCCGGAAGCTTTAAAAATTTGATTTGGTGATGAGAACCTTTGTAGCCTCTGTTTCCTGTAGCCTTCCAAAACTTTTCCCAAGAACAAAACCCAAATTGCAAGTAGAGATTTTCCACAAGTATACAATATTCCAAAAGCATATACAGTAAAATTTAGCAAAAGCACTGATATTTTTCCCGTGAAGAGAAAATAGATTAGAATCCCTCTGTGTTTTTTTCCAGATCCAAATTATCCTCCGTGAACAAATTCCTCAACCATAATCAATAAATGGAACTTGCACACATGTCGAAGAATACAAAATATCCCCCAACCACTTCTCGGATAACTTTTCTTTTCAAATTACATGCATTTAATTATTTTATTTAAAATTAACAATTTTCAAAGCAAATTTTATTTATTAATAAAGAATGTCATTTCCACAAATTTATTTAATTTAAATAAATCTATTCACACATAATTAATACAATTTAATTTAATTAACTAATTTATTTAATTAAATAAATTTAATCTCTATGATCAAACCATTTAACCAAACAAACTAGTTAATTAATTAAATAACTTGCAAAACTAATTTCTTCAACATTTAAAATTAATTTAAATAACAGTAAATAAAACATAATAAACTATTATTTAAATTGACATTTTTCCTTTCAAGCAATTAAACCAAACAGAAAAATGCAAGACAACCTATGACTCAAACTAAAACTGACAATGTACAGTGACCGGGTTATAGACTAGACTAGGGTGAACCTAACTACTACCTCCCAATCAACATTTCCGTTGAGTCTTGACACGCTCAGACCTGAGTAACCAGGTGGAGTCGGTGTCATGTACCTGCAATCCTGCAACCAAGCAAATAACATGCATATATATAAAAACCATTGGACAGGCACACCGTGCGGAGAAAATCACGGATATCACAGGGCACTCGCAAGTGAGTGATGCGATTCCGTTCTCCACACCAATACACGTCACATCAGACTGACGAATTCAATAACTGTTAGTCCATCAAAACATGTACATAGCAATAATCAACTGAAAATAAACATCTACGCTATCTCAAAGCATATCAGAAATCAAATATCGCAATACAATGTATCATCATGTCACAGAGTAAATTCACTATCGCTCAAAACCAGCGATCAAAATATCCAAACAAAGTATCATAGTCTAACTGTGTGAAAACATAATAGCAGAAAACATAAGCATAAATGGAGGGGTACTACAGTCTGTGAGTTTCAATGTTGAAGAGTGTGGGGAATGGTTATAGAAACGGAGCATATCTGGTTATAAATGAATATATATTAAAAAAACTTGTGATCGCGGAGATCAAAAGAAGAATAGAATATTATCGATATAATTCATGATTGCCTTCACAGGAAAAAACTGTAGCCTGAATTTTATTGTCATGAACTCCAAGGTGAGGTGATAATATCTGTAAACATTTTGTTTTCTTTTTGGTACCATGGTTTTTATTATGATGCTTCTATTGGTATGAAATTTAAAGTAAACTAAAATATTTGTAATTGATTGGTGTTATCAATATTATATAATCGTATATTTGCGTAAATTATTGTTGTTGTAGAATTATTGTGAATGATTGGTCTGTTATATTTTGAATTGTGACTAACACATTTTTACTAGTTTCAATTTTGTCTATATAATGATTTTTAGCAAATGAGATAGCTCAAACACATTAAACCATTAGTAAATGATAATCATTATTTTTTATAATCATTATGATTATAGTGATGTGAAATATATATTGATTTGTTATTCATCTATTGTATAATGAGTGATGATGGATTGGACTTGTATGCATGTTATCATATTGTATTTTGCATTCTTTGTATCACAATTGATAGATTGTTATGTGATGCAAGAACATCTAAGATGTAAGAATTATTGCATCACCCAAAAACATTTTCTCTCATGTTTGTTTGTTTGTTTGCAAATCTATAATAATGTTCTAGTCATCAGATGGTCACAACTTATGATTCCCACAACAAAGGGATATTAACGTTTTAGATTAGGTCACAAGCATATCAATGATCATTGTTTTGACCATGCATTAACTATACGAGCTTTATGTAAACACTTGGCTACATTTCTAAGATCATTTTTTCTAAGGAGGTTTATGGTATGAACCACCTAATGCATATTATTTACCACATTCATTCCAAAAGGTTACTATAGTGAATTAATCACTACAAGGGGCATATTTGTTCTTCTTTAATCATAATAACAATAAAAGTTCCTATGACATTTGTGGATCACCTATGCTACCCTAGTTTTGAAATTTCATTTTGTTCTATGCAACTTGGTAAATCTATAACTAGTGTTGATGCACACACATCATTAGCTATACTGAGGAAGATTAGATATAATGCCTTGCAATAATTTTTTCTCTTGTAAATTGAGATTCAACCATAAAGCCTCACCATTGGTCCACATCAACTATTGAGTTCCTATTTGATTGGTGCAACAATATAATATATGTTGGGATCTCAACTTATCTCAATAAAAAAAAAATCATTAGTTATGTTATAACTAATGCTACAAGGTGTATTCTTGGGAGTTCCAAAAATATTAAAGTGATAACCTCCCACCAGTTTCATCCAATGGCCTATAGGATATATGGCCATTCCACTATAGATCTTTTTAGAAATGCTCCATGTGGTAGCATAATTTTCATATATATGACTTCTCTTCAACATCCACAAGCTATCTTCAACTCTAGAATAGTTTGGGTAGGGATTTATCGTATCTCAAATTTAAATTTCCTCATAAATATTGATCTAATATTCAAGACTAGCTAACTTCTATCCTACATGATGTAGAACTTGAGATTCACCTACCTAGAACTACATAGTGGGGTACTATGCAACAGACTTCATTATTTATGTACTCTTTGTCTTCGCAATAAAATCCACTCACTAATAAGAGACTTCAAGATATCAAATTTACATATTTTTCATTCTCGTATTGATTGATATGAAATTTAAAATTCATATTTTGAAAAGAATACAACATTTTTGAGTTGAAAATTATAATTATAAATAATTGCATGTGTGCCTCATTATAATAGATTGAATTCAATTTGTTGTAGCTAATCTTTTGAGCCTATATATGAATTAAGTCTCGCAGATTAATGTCTATGAACCTGATTGTATGTTGTATATGTATTGGTTAATATCTCTCATAAACAATAATACAAGGAACTACGATTCCATAATTTTTTATTCTTCTCAATACTCGTGAGCTAACTTTTATGTGCATTGTGAATTCTCCTTTTGTTGATTGTTATATCATGAGTTGTAAAGGATTTAATTTATTCATAACACGGCAGAATCACCATTTTTAATGAATTTTATTCTCTGTCTGTGAATTCCAATGCTTAAGAGTGTGGGGCATGGTTACAGAGACGGAGCATATCTAGTTATAAATGAATATCCTTAGAAAAAACCTGTGGTTTTTAATATTATGGCGGAGATAGAATGAAGGATATAGTAAACTTGATGTAATTCATGGTTACCTTCACTGGAAAAAGTCTACGCTGAATTTTATTGTGATGAACTCGGAGGTGAGGTGAGTTAGGTAGTTTAAATGATGATGAAAATCCTTTAGTCTCCATCGATATTAGTTGAAACTTGGGAATTGTGAGTTAAAATATTTGTAATTGATTATCGTTATTAATATTGGATAATTGTATATTTGTGTAAATTATTGTGAATAATTGGTTTGTTATTATTTTAAGGGGTAAACGCTTTTAATTCGGAGTTATGAACCGGTAAGGTCACAAATAGGGGACCTCATCCCCAATGTAAACATTCAACAATTACACCCTAGTGGGGTTTGAACTTTGATGAAAAGAACAACACCACAACAACTTAACCATCAAACCATGCCACTATTGGCTAAAATTTGTATAATATTAAGGGTATGAGCCTTTGGTTGTTGGCTCTACAGGCAAGAAGCCCCACCATTTCACCGAAGGGTCTCTCCTTAACACCAAGGTCAAACAGTTTCAATTATTGACACGGTAGGGAAAGACCTTGCGAGGTTTGAACCTTGGTTGTTGGCCCTACTGTAGGCAAGAAGTCCCACCACTTCACCAAAGGGTCACCCCCGCTAATAATTGGTTTGTTATATTTTGAATTCTGATTAATATATTTTAACTACTTTCAATTGTGTCTATACAATGATTGTTTAGTAAATATAATAGTTCAAACACATTAAACATTAGTAAATAATAATGACTATTAGTTTATTACCATTGTAATTATGGTGATGTGAAATTTATGTTGATTAGTTATCTATCTACTATGTAATAAGTGATTATAGAATTGAACTTGTATGCATGTTGCATCATATTGTATTTTTCTTTTATATTGAAATCGATTGATTGTTATGTGATGCAAAGCATCTAAGATGTTGGAAATCTGGCATCACCCAAGAATATTTTCTCTCATGTTTGTTTGTTTGTTTGTAAATTTAAATAGTGTTCCACAACTCATAGTTCTCACTACAAAGGCATGGCAAAGTTTTAGATTCAGTAATAGACATATCAAAGATCATTGTTTTAATCATGCAATAACTATACGAGCTTTATGACAACAACATTTCTAAGCTCATTCATCCCAAGGAGGTTTATGGTATAAACCACCCAATACATATTATTTATCACATTCATTCCAAAATTTTATTATAGTCAATTAATTACCACAAGGGGCATATTGATTCTACTTTCATCATGCTCAAAGAATAATTTCCTATGGCATTGGTTGATCACCCATGTTACCCCAATTTTAAAATTTCATTGTCTTATGTAGCTTTGTAAATCTCTAAGTGTCAATGCATAAGAAGCATCAGGTACGTTGAGGAAGACTAGATCTAATAGCTTGTACAAATTTGTTCTCTTTTAAATGGAGATTCAATAATAAATCCTTGTCATAGGTCCACATCAACTATCAAGTTCTTATTTGATTGGTGCAACAATATAATATATGTTGGGAGCCTTGCTTATGCCAATAATTTTATCTCATTGGCTATGTTATAAATAGTGACACTTGACACATTATTAGGAGTCTCAAAAAAAGGTGATAATCTCACTCTAAGATAGTATAAGCCATCCAATTTTCCATCATTAACTTCACCCAATGGCCTATAGGACATGCACCCATTCTACTATATATCTCCTTAGTAATGCTCTATGGTAGCATAGTTTTTAGATATGTGACTCCTCTTTAACATCTATAAGTTATCCTTCAACCCTAGAATAGTTTGGACAGAGATTTAGTGCATTTCATATTTAAATTTCCTCATAGCTATTGATTCAACATTCAAGACCAGTTAGCTTCTATCCTATGTGACATAAAATAGGAAATTCATCTACCTAGACTTACATAGTGGGGTACTATGTAGCAAACTTCATTGTTTGTGTACTCTTGGCCTTCATAGCTATAGACACCTAAATTTATCTTACTACAACCTTACTCAAGGTTAGTGCATCTAGCTTACCTAATACATGCCCCACACCTAATTAAATAATTAATCATTTCCCTCTCACATAATTAAATAATTTTATTTTTCAATTATTCCATTTCCACCTCACATAGATAATTTAATAATTATTTTTTTATTATTTAATCAAGCTATTTTTGTTCCACCATTTCCAATTTCCAAGAATAAGGAAACCACTAATTTTATTTCCCTCCTAAATTCTTATGGTTGCAACAAATTAGTATTTTTAATAATGCAATCTTAGCCTTTCATTTCAAATAAGCTTAATTGTGACCCTTCATCCTCTCCTCAATCCTAGGAAAAACCTCTCATTCATTCTCTACCATTGATCTTCTAATCTCATCTCCATAATTCATCTTCCCTCCAAAAAATATATAAATAAGAGCCACAAGCTCTCATTTTGACCATATATTGTATGCTAGCTACATGCTATCAAAATATATAACTTTTGAGTAAGGAGCATCTATATATCACTGTCACATTTCAATCATGATTGGGGAAATTATTATTATAATGGAGTTTTATGGTAATATTTTCACTGTTTGCATAGTTATTTGACTTCATTCATACTCTATCTTAGGTTTGTGATAGTTTAGAGTAGGATGCTTTATTTTACATTTATTTTCTAGTTTAAATTCTAAATTATTGCTTACAATTTGACAACACTACTTGGGGAAGTATCCCTTGTCTAATCACATCATTGTATTGTATTTTTGTAGTGGCTTTTGCTAACCATTTTTTTTAATTTCTTGCTCTTTTTGAGTGGTTTTTGTGGTCAAGTGTTTATTGGAGCTCCCTACTGTAAAGTAGACATTGTAGTTGCATCTAAAGGGCCTCATAGAAAAAATTTAATATATAATTTGTTATATTTTGGTTATAAATTTTATTTGGAATTTTAGGTCCAAAGGTTTCTTCTCTACATCCATATAAAATAAATACAACCATATAGATTGTACCATGTTGTTCACCATACTCATGTGCAAGTTGTATGTTTGACTTCTATCCACATATTTTCGTTTCATCTACTAGATAAAATATTTTCCCTCTAGTTAAAATAAAAAATATATCTTTGTTATTTGTTTACAAAATATTACAATCTTAATTGGTATGGGTGAAATTCAATAAAATTTCATAGGTATGTATCAATTTTTATTGAAATATATTTATCTTTTGGAGGTGGCAATACTTATAGGGTTGGTAAATTATTATTTAAATTTGTGGGTCTAATCATATGGTTTGTCAAATATGAGGGTTAAGTTTGATAAATCAAATAAATCAACAAGATTTATTAAATATGAGTGTTAAAATAGTTAAGCCCCATTAAATTTTTTCAATAAATTATTATTTTTGATTATGGAACAAATAGGTTTTAGAGGGATCCCGAAACCCTTAACAGTAAGATAGCGTAAGATAAAACATTAACATAGCACAGACAAAAAATAGGAAACTGCCCACAAAGAAGAACACACAAGATAACCAAGGCAGAAAAGCCAAAAAAACTGACAAAAAGCCACAAAACAACCAACCTCTAGGCCAGGTTTCGAAGGATCTATGTCGCTTCCTGCTCCAGACTGTTCATGTTGAGTGCAAACTTCTTGATCTCCTGGATGTTGACTAAAGCTTGGTTTTCCTTCCTTTTCAGATTTGCTCTGGTCCTGTTACTCGGCCCCCCACTATCTAGCTACCCTTCCTCATTGTCCAAATCAAGGAACACAACAGTCTTTACCTAATGGGCTTTTTCCAGGTTTCCCACCATGGTATTCATGGTCTATGCAATGGATTTTAAAATTTTATGGTTCATAATCAGCACTTTGTGGAGAGAACTTTTAATGTTCCTCAACTGCTCCTCCATATCCGCCTGCTTGCCATCATGTTTTCCTTTGAAATCCTGTAATTCCTCCACTGTTTTCTTGAGGCACTCAACCATATACTTATTCTCCTCTTTTGTCTATAAATTAGTAGTCTGACCACTTCCACTACCTCTGTTATTGTCATCAGTAGCTTTCTCCAGTTTACTATTCATAGCTCTTTGATTTAACTTAATTTCCTTACTTTCAAAGAACACCCATCTCATGAGCCTAAAGTTATCCACCGCCCCATTACGGGAAATTGCAAGCACATCAGTGGGAAATTCCCATTCCTCCTTAAAATAATGATCCCCTGCCTTGAGGTCCATAGGGAAGCAAGGTCTCTCTTCTTTATCAGTCGCAGGATGGTTGGAATACTCAGACAACGACTCTGACTGTGACTCCTCTTCATTCACATCATAGGAGGGGTCCTCCAACACTTTTCTCTTGCCCTTTTTCAAAGTAGAATCCCTAGGTTTTCCCTTGTCCTTTTCATCAACCCTAACCTTAGGCGACGGTGGCTGGTGAGGCAGAGCCGACATGGCTTTGAAATGATCATAAATTAGGACAAGCAGTCCTTCATGAAGAATAGAATACCTAATGGGGTTTTGTCTATGGTTTTTTGGACTGGTATTCAAAGAAGAAGCCAGATAAAAAGGAAAAGAAATCCTGACTTAGTGCCTGAAATGATTCAGCAGGACAAAATGATACCCAAAGACTCTGGTATAACGGCCATCCAAAGTAGCATACTCCATCAGCACATTCAAAACCCTCCTCCAATGCGAAACAATTGTGTCAGTGTCATAGTAGCTTTTGGAAGTCCTTTATAACTCCTCCCTCTCAGCATCCGACTTGGGGAACTTGTTGAACGCAATCAACAATCAGTTGTTCATTGATAACTACATGTCTGCCAAACAGGTTTATCTCACCATTTTTCCAATCTTTCTCAAAAACCCTAGTTACCTCTGGGTCCCAGTCATGAAGCTTTTCAATAAAAACAATAATGCCACCATTATCCAACTTCTTCCATAGCTTTGGATTGCTCTTCAGCTGTGCACTGCTTATCGACTCCACTCTGCGACATTTTCCACCCATCATATCGCTAGCAAGAATAGAATAGTCCATAACCCTATAGAAACAAACTACTAAGATGCTCAAAAAGCGTGCAAGAATAATCACATGCAACCGGGGGAAGAAGTAGTTACTCCTTGGCCAACTCAGATTAATCATTAAAATGCAGTCCTGAGACTACAGGGGAGGACACTCAGCCATCATTCAAAGGAATTGGAAATTGCACCTTCCCGTGAGCATGGTCATACATCAGCAGGGCTTTAACATCAGCCTCCAACTCATCCTGCCCCTGCCACGTCACCTTTTTTGGAGCTTTGACACCTTTGTTGGCGAACAAATCCGCCACCGTGTTTATTTCCCGATAGGCATGCGTAATAAAACTTTTCTCAAAGGTATTAATAATTTCCTTAGAGAGATCTATCCATTTTTGTATAGACACTTTCAGCCATGAGGGTGAAAAGAATAGGAGAGACATGATCCCCTTGTCTGACTCCTCTTGACACTTTAAAGAAATGGGAAGGAGAGCCATTTATGATCACCGAGGTGCTAGTGGTAGAAATCAATTCCCATATCAAATGAAGAAATCTTTTAGAAAACCCAAAGGCTTGTAAGACTTTAATTAGGAATTTCCAGTCCACCCTATCATAGCTCTTAGCCATGTCCAGTTTGAGCAAGAAGCCTTGGTTTTTCGAAACTTCAAGGGAGTGGATATTCTCATGAACTGTAATAATTGAGTCCAGAATTTGTCTACCCAGAACAAAGCCACTCTGCTGAGGAGAGATCAACATAGGAAGAACCCCTAACAACCTCGAAGTGATCACTTTAGAAATAATCTTGTAAAAAGAGTTGCATAAACTGATAGGACGGAAAGAATCAAAAGAGTTAACACCAAGAAATTTAGGTATAAGAACAATGAAAGTAGCATTAAGCTCTTTCAGCAATTTCCTAGCCCCAAAAACTCTTTAACAACATTAGTAATATCATCAGCAACAATTTTCCATAACACTTGGAAGAAGAACATGGGGAAACCGTTTGGGCCAGGGGCCTTATTGCCTTCAAAAGAAAAAACTGCCTTCCTAACCTCATCCTGTAAAGGGATATCCGTCAAGAGCTTATTTTGATGATCATCCAAGACCTTAGGAATTGCCTCAATAAGAGAATTTTGAGCATCCACATTCAACTCTTCTCCTGAAGAAAGAAGGTTAGCAAAGAACTGAATAGATTCACTTCTAATCTCTCCCTCTCTCTCAATTTTGACCCCATCTTTCATTATATAGGAAATTCGATTAGAGGCCCTATGTTTCATGGTAGTCAAGTGGAAAAACTTGGTGTTCTTGTCCCCAACAGCTAGCCAAGCACATCTAGATCTATGTTTCCAATAATCCTCTTCTTTCGAGATAATATTATGATATTTAGAGAGTATTTCATTTTCCTTTAGAAGGAGGTCTCCCACATAACCTTCTCTCTGGTTATAATCCTAAATATCCCTTAAATCCTTTTGGATGGAAGCTTTAGACTCAAAAATATCCCCAAAGACTTCCTTGTTCCAAGTCCTGATATTAGATTTAACTTCGCCAAGTTTCTTAGCCACTCTAAACATGGCAGTACCACTAACATTTATGTTCCACCACTCTTGAATGCAATTAAATATTTTGGGATGAGACAGCCACATTTTCTCAAATCAGAAAGGAAAATTACTCTTACCTGACATAGACTCAGCCATAAAACTTATTGGGAAATGATCTGAGCCAATTCTAGAGAGAGCATTTAACAAACAACATTAGTCCTTTAGCCAATTATCCGAAATTAAAGCCCTGACAAGCCTTACTTGAATGAGATTGCTCCCATCTCTCCTATTAGACCAAGTGTAGGTGGCCCCCTTGAGGTCCACATCATGCAAACATTGAGAATTGATAAAATTCATCAAATCCAGCTTACTATCCAACTGAATCTGAGATCCACCAATTTTTTCAAACCCCGGCAAGGGTGTATTAAAGTCCCCCATGATGATCCAGTTCTCATTCGGAAAGCATGACCTAAAAAACTCAAGTTTTTTCCAAAAATTCCTTCTAGCAGTTTTACTATTGGGTGCATAGATATTAGACAAAATCCAGCTAAAGTCATCTCTGATATGCTTAAATCTGGTGGCCACATGATTAGAATCTCCCAAAATCGGAGTTCCTTGAATAGGGTCCTGATTCCAAAAAGTCATCAAGCCCCCAGAGGCATCGTCTGAGCTACAGCCCTGCACACCACCATTCTTAACAATCTTAATCTTCTCCACACGATCTTTGGACATTTTAGACTCCTGAATAATAAGAATGTTCGGCTTATGGTCTTTAGCAAAATTATGCAAAATTTCCTGTTTATGGGAACTGTTTAGTCCCCAAATATTCCATGACATAACTTTCATTTTTTAGATGGGGTTCTACATAAATCAAGGATGGTTTTTTGAGTTCCATCTGCAATGTTTTGAATACACTCTTGCTCTCTATGCCATTTAGTTGATTTTTTTCTTGAACCTCTCGACATTCCTACATCCACTTTAGCCCTATTTCTTGTAGAAACCCCCACTGTATTATTCCCCTTTTTACTCTTCCTCTTCTCAACTTTGGTGTATAGGTTTTCTTCTTCTAGATCTAGATCCTCTAGACCCATAAACTCTTGCCCATCCATAAAGTCATCTGTTGCAGCAACTCTAAGTAACAGGGGGTTGCAAGCCTCATTCCCCCCCTTGGGAGATCCAACTGAATTCCCAAATGCAGATTTCACCATCTCTGGAGAGCTTTGTGGCTCAACATGACTAGCAAAGTTAGACTCCCCAGACCTCTCATAGACCTCTGCCCCCCTTTCCATGCTCTGGTGCAAGCGGGAAGTTTCCTCCAAACTATTAGTTATTGAATCTGAGATAACGTTTAGGATCTCATTCTACTTTTCATCAATCCTTCCTTCTGCTCTTTCATCCTCCTCCTGGGAAACCTTGGTTCTCAAATCAGCCTCTGCTCTTTCAGGACCTTTAAACTTGCTTTCAGGATTTGCATCAGATCCTTTGCAAGAGTCCTCGTCTTTCCTTTTTTTCGTGTTGAGGATACGCTCTCTGCTATCTTTCTAGCCTTCCTTAAATAAATCAACACTTTTCTCCTCCTCCTAAGGCTTCTCCATCGATTTAACCTTCCACATCTTAGTCTCCTTAGGAGCCACCTTCTCATTGGGTTTAGACTTATTATTCATACATTTCTTTGCCCAATGCCCATCTTTTTTACAAGTAAAACACACAAAGGGTAGAGTCTCAAACTCTACATTATGAGTCCATTTTCCAAGTTTTGAAACTATCTCAATTGACGAGGGGAGATCTGAGGACTGGTTAACCCCCACACATATTCTAGCAAAAACTAGCCTCTTTATGGATGAATTCATAGCATCAATGGATAGAAGTTCCCCAAAGGAGCTGGAAATCCCTCTAAACACATCCTCATTCCAAAACTCCAGTGGTAACCCAAGTAAGCGCACCCAGACAAGTACTGCCTCAAAGGCAGCATCCGAGAAATTCATTTTTGGAGGCCACTTCCTAATAGCCAGAGATGACTTTCCAATAACCCAAGGGCCACTGCATAGAACTGCAAGTTTATCTTCTTCGCAAGAAAAAGCAAAAGAGAAGAATCCTTTAGGTAGAGCCACAACCTCTACTTGACCTTTAACTCTCCATCTCTTCTTCACAAAGTCCCTAACCACCTCAATATTTGGTCATGGACCCATAAACTTACCAACCAGTGACAACTCCATTAGAGATACGTTATGGTCTATTATAGGATCAGGAATCAAAATAGCAAACTTCCCACTCTCCGGGGATGAGATATTGCTAACTGGGGGGAAAATGGATTTTCCAACCAACTTGGTTCCAAAAAGTGAAACCCACTTCTTCTTAGGATCCTCCCATGAATGATCCCTCAAAGTTTTGTCCTCAGCCTAGTTTCCAAGGCACCCGGACCCACAAACCCCATCCTTCAAAGAAGAGTTAGGGGAACACTTACCTTCAGATGCGAATTTTCCACCTGGATCCCCGCCTTTCTTTGGGCCCCAGTCCTCGGACACTGCTCCCTCCTTTTCCTCATCTGCATTCTCGCCTGTCGCGTCCCCAGAAGGGCCATCCCCCGGTCCAGAACCAACATCTTTCGAACCATCCACCCGTTGCTGCCCAGGAAATTCAAATCCTCTCTCCCACCCAGTCATGTTGTTCTTCAATAAATTATTGTTACTATTTACTAAAATTTCCTATTAAATACATGCTTATCGCCATATGTTATAATCTAGTTAAATTCAAAATCCCTTAAATCCACATCTAGTATTGTTTACTAGAACGAGCTATTAAAAATATTAAATCCCCTATTAAATCCATACCACTCGATTTTATATCTTTTTCTAGGACACACACCACATTAGACTTTGATTTAGTTTTCAACTATGACTCAATTTTGCATTCATTAAATTTGCACCTTGTTAGATATTTAAAAGATATTTTCTCTTCATTAAATCTATGTCCAAGAGCCACGATCATAAAAAAAAATTAGCTCCCAATCAAATTAATGACCAAGGTCTACATTGTCCCATCTAATCCTTGGTCCTATTATCATTACGCCCATGGTCCCTCCTAGGTGGGGGAGCTTAAATATAGTGTCTAATCCATTTAAAAACCTAGTGCTCAATAGTAGGTCACATGGGTGGCTAGGGTCTAGTACACAGGGGCGAACTATGTGCCCCTCTTCTTTGTGTTTTCCTAAAATAGTATAGTTTATTCAAATAGGCATAAACCTTTTGTTTTCAATCAAACTTTTAAGTTTTTATAGACGTTGGAAAGTTGGCTTAGAGATCTATATTGTAGATTGGGTAATTTTTCTAAATTTTGCACAAAAAATTTAGATATATCCATTTGAAACCCATATTTATGTTTAAAATTTGAACATTCATAACTTTTACATATGAAGCCCCTTTTCAACAATGTAAAAAAAACTATCAAAAAATTGTAAGAAATATATTCAATTTTAATTTTTCCTTTGGACTAAATTATTTTATTTTTATGATTAATTTTTTAAATGAAATATTTTTTGTGTCAAATATCACATGCTTGAACTACTAACTTTGTGGTTTTACAAGATGATTTATAGAAAACATTGATTGTAGATTCTTTTGATTTTTGTATTTTTTTGTCTTCTTTGCTTGTTTTCTCACATTGCAAATTAGGATTAAAATTTATCTTCATATTTAGATTTACATTAGTTAATTTACTATTGTCTTTTAATCTTGAAGTGATATTTTGTGTACACTCTCCTCTTATGCTTTTGAGTGATCTTTAGGATAAAAAACAAGTATCATCTTCCCAATTATATTTTTAATAGTATTTCCTTATATTTCATCAACAAGGGGATAAGCTCAAATCTAGTTTTCTATTAAAGTATAAATAGTAGGGGTAAATTGAAATCTATGGATGTTGGAAAAGGAATTTTTCCATTTTGGCTAAGCATCCAAAAGATTTATACCTTGAGATTATGATGGAGCCCATAGTGGATTACCTTCTCATACTAGGCCCTAGACACATATTTTATCTATTACATGGATTAGGCCTCATGTATCCCTATATTATATAGATGATACCCCTAGATAGCCTTATTTGAACATAGCTAGGACCGAAAACCATCTTTCCTTATGGTGCATCGAATATTGGTAAGGCTAGAGATGTTACCTACACCATAATTGTAAGTTGGAGAGATAGAGCTAACTTTGGGCAAGGATTTGGCCACCAAGGTAAGGGGTGTATAGGTGGTCCACGACATTGCATTTCCTAACTATACATCACTTGATAAGTAGTATATTTATAGGTCCACATGTATTGATACTCCCTTGAATAATTTATTTATTTTTGTGTATTCTTGATTGAGTGTTATGTATACTAGGTGCTTATTTATAAATATTCAAACCAAGTCAATATTTTGAGAACTAATTATTTGTTTAAAAATATTATCCAATTGGTATCCCTATACAAAATTTTGAAGTCAAGGTTAGGAAAACCATCATCCATAACCTTGGTCCAACATTTGTCCTAAAAATAATTTCACTTATTCTTAGTCCAATATTATAGGTTTATTATTTATAGTCAAAATAATACACATATATTCCAACCTATAGTCAATTTTCCAAACTCATAGTCTATTATCCTATCCATAGTTAAAGTTTAGTCCTCATGTCCATAGTCCAGTTTCACTATCCTTCAATACTTTAATTTTAACCACATAGTTCATAATCCATATTCATTACCTTTCAACCCCAAGTCCATTTCCCAAACCTTAATATTTTTCTATAACACATCCTTTGTCCATTTGAATCCATAATGTAGAACACCTATCGATTATCTTTTTCAAAATAATCCTATTCCCTCTAATCCATTTTAAACATTATTCCATCCCTTATCCCATCCAAATCAAACCTAAAACCACATAATAATTTATTTCATCACTTAAACAAGATCAAATCAAACTCCCTCCATACCTTAGTTCCTACCTCTCATCCCAAATTAGCCTAACCTTAGAGTGATCCCACAATAGTGGGTTACACTTTTTGGCCAAACTTGACATTGAATTGAACTTTTTTAACTAAATCTTCACTTTCAGACACCTATAGCTGCTAAACCATGAATAATTTCAAGATGATGAAAACTAGTGGTTTGTGAAATTTTGTATGTAGATTCTAAATATATTTTAAAAAAAATAGGAATCAATTTTATTTTTTTTATATCTCCTTTGATAACTAGTTTTTAACAGTAAACAACATTTTTAAAGAGTGATGTTTACTATATAACACAACTTTTTTTCTATGAAGGATAAAATTATAATTTTTTAGAATTTAGATTTGTAACTATGATATCTAGCTCCTTCATTTGGTTTCTTAGTGTTTCATTGAATATTTTTTCTTTATTAAGTTTTGAAGTCAAACCCATTACAATTTAGACATAGGTTATTGTATAACACAACTTTTTTGTACGTATTGAAATTCTTTTTTTTTGTTGGATCAAGGACATCAACACCAAGAGCATAGATATTTAAAAAAAAAAAATTGGTAATCTACTATTTTTCCACATGTGCAGAACAGAGAGCTTGAGTTCTGGTGAAAAACCTACATTCACAAGAAATTAAAAATAAATATAATAATCAAATTAAATATATTTAAAATTATAATTTTTTGGAAGCTTATAATAAGGAATACATACTTACAAAACATAAATTTTAAATGAATTCATTTGATCCCCCAAAAAGTCAATCAAAAGTGGTTTTTTATCAGCATTTTGATAGGTGTAGAGGAGACTCCATTATAGGTATGGTTTAAAACGAGTGGGGTTTTATCCAAGGGGGTTTGATCTAAGGGGGTTTGATCAAACCCTATTCAATTAAAATCCTTTAAATGGAACCTTTCAAGGCTTAAATCATTATATTTTCTAAAAATATGTGATTTCAGGAAAAATTAGGATGTCCCAGAAAGTGTAACCCATTATTGTGGCAGCAACCCCTTATGGAATTTGGTCCTACTAACTTGTACCCAAATTTTCCTTAGTGCATAAAATTTTGGTTTTTACCTCACCCAAACCAACACTTAGTCCACCCCAAACCGTTGATTCTAACCCCAACTTTGGAGCCTTAGGCTTTATCACTATCCAAATTGAATTCACCTCTATTTCTAAATCATTATCCCAAACCTTTGGGTTCAAGAGACTTATCTCTTTGTTACCCATTCATCTAAACCTCATCCTCCATACAAATATTTGAAAGCCTTGGGATTATCCTTGAATATTTGGTCACCTCATTCCAATTCATCCATCCTCAAATGTTCATAATTCAAAATCATACCATCCTCAAAATCAATCATTAGATAATTTAAATTTCACCTTTGGATCCCATTTGAAAACCAAAATCATCAAATCCACCATTTTAAACACTTAACTATCCTAGGGCCCATATTATATTCTTTGTGACTCTACAACCATTTGTAGGCTCCATAATTTTGATCAATCCAAACATCTTTCAAATTCAAAAGTGCAAAATATCCACTAATCCAAGTTTATAAAACAAATTCTTTTAATCTAGATTGTTCATCCAAAACATATATTCCCACCTTTGGGAATCATCCTATCCATCCAAATTATCTAAGTGATCTTAAGGTAACTCTTAAGAAATTATCTAAGTGTAAGAGGAATTTTGATACTTAAAGAAATTGTAGCTTCAAATAACAAAACCTTCATTTACCTCAAATGATATAAATTTAACTACTACGTCTAATGCAACATGATTAGAAAGTATAATAGAAATTGAATTGCATCAAAGAAATGAATTTGCAACTCAAAAAATAGAAACAAGAAACATAAAATGCTAAATTATAACTAATTTATAAATAAATGATAACTTAAAGATTAAAAAATTAAAGTAAAAACAAAGGGGAACTTGACACCAAATGAGGAATTCATTAGCCTTGGATGCCAGTGCATCATGTTATCATGTTGACATAGTTAGCCAGAAGATCTTACAAAACGTTTAGCACTAGTTTCCAAAATGTTTCGACCTCCACATAAGAAAAAACAAGAAAAATGTTGGGAGCTATTTTGGCACTTACCTTAGTTAAACCCTTGTTTTGGTCTTCTGACCTTTATGGACAACTATATTGATTTGATAAAAATATAATCATAAAAAATACTCTTAAATACTAGTGATATTAGGAATTCAAAAGTAGAGATACAAGATAAAACAAAGATATGGTGCTAGCCATGGTCTATAGGGAAAACCACCATGAGATTCTATAAATTTTGATAAATAATAAATGATATATGAAGATTCAAATATTACTATTCTACTAATGTAGAATAATAAACTAATTAAAAATGAGAAAAAGAGAGTTACCAACAATCTTGGCCTTCCTTTCTTTAGATTCATAATGAATTTTTGCAATGAGAGCTAGTTGAGGAAGTTTAAATTGTTTCCAAAACAAGTAGATCATGAGAGCTTAATCATTTTCTATGAGAAAGCTTCAATAGTCTAGTGTATTTTGAAAGATTTTCCTTTAAATCCAAAGAGCACTTGCTTGAGAGAGATAAAAATTGTTACATAGTGTAAGAGATGGGTACCAACCACGTTCAAGGCCCAAGTCATGGAGGGCCAAGAGTGGAAGGCTGCCCTAACTTACCTCAGCTTGACGGGGTGTTAGGAAACGCAGGACAAGAATGATAAGGACTAAAAGTTCCTTCAATTACTCTACAGACCTGAAATATAGGACGGGGCTAGGCGAGCTGATTTTTGGGTTCAACACTACACCTTAGGAAGCTCTCTACCCGAGGACGGAAGTGCAGTCCTAGGACGATAGCATGGCGTATTGGTGTCTCAAGTGTGTTGGTGTTCATATGACCAGACAACTAAAGAGACAAGGTTAAACCTAGGAAAACAAGCTAACATCCCAGCTAACTACTACTAAAGGGCCAAAATAATGCTATTAAGTAAACAAAATACTCCCTAATATGATAAAGTAAAAATGCAAGAGTTAAGGTGGAAAGAATGATCTCACAAATAAATTCGTTCACCAGCTAGCTCCCAAAAGCACGTCCACCTACACACAAAGAGGAGGAAAAATGTTGGGTGGATTTATAGGGGCCTACCTCAGTCAGACCCCTATTTAGGTGTTTCCACCTCCATGGACAACCAAGAAAGTGAGTATGATAAAGAAAGTAATGTAATGAAGAACACTAAAACACTACAAAACAGTAAATGTGCTTACTCAACCAAGTAATAGAGGAGAGTAATGGGAAGCTTACCACCTCCACAAAAAGCACTCAAGGATAATGGGGGAGTGAATAAGAGTACTTGAGCCTCTATTGTAATGGTGTTGTCCCAAACTTGCTCTATTGAAGTGATGGAGTCAAGTTGTTGCTACTATGGACTGTAAAAGTGTTGCTAGAAGTGTTTGGGAATGGAAGAAGTGAGTGCAAGAGTGTGAAGGAGCTTGGAAGAAGTTCAACTAAATGCTTAGAAGATGAAATGAAAGATTGAATAGTGAATTTTAAGGAGAGAGTGAAGAAAACGGTCATATTTGGGTCAGTCAACCAAAGAGGGCATTACAAGTCGACTGTTAATGAGAAATGTAATGCCTCTGCAAGTTCAGCCGTAGGAATCTGCCAGGGACATAAGTGCGCCACGCGGATGTCTACATGTTGTGTGGGCATCCCCGATAGAAATTCCCCCACTAACGCTCAAAATAGGTGCCAAGTGGACTGAAAGTAGCGGGCTTAGGTGTAATTAAGCCTTCGAACTTGGTTTTCTAAAGTCGAGAAGGGAAAAAGGAGAATGTGCATAAGGGGTGCAAATTCACTGCTATACATTTTTCCCCCACTTTAGCAAGCACGAGTACTGATGAGTGCTTCGGTAAAGTAGATCGAAGAATGAATAAGGTTAGAAATGTATACCTGAACCGTCAAGGAAGTAGACCATGATCTGACGAACCTGAAGGTGCAAGGAAAGCAAAGGAATTCATAGCTTCTCATAACTATGAAGTTGAAGAAAGAAAGCGTCTTATAGGCCTGCAAACCTACAAGGAGGAAACCTCCAAGATCTCTCACATGAAGGAAGCCCCGTGAAGTAAATGCCTCATAAGCCCGCAAACCTACAAGAAGGTGTCCCCCAAGAACTCTCACATGGAGGATACCCGGGAAGCGTCCCCCAAGATCTCTCACATGGAGGAAGCCAGGAAAGTACCCTATAGACCCACAGACCTTTAGGGAAGGTATTCTTCAAGATCTCTCACATGAAGAATACCCAAGGGAGCACCCTACAGACCCGCAAACCTGTAGGGATAGTAACCTCCAAGATCTCTTGCATGGAGGAAACCTAAGGAAAGAGCCCTACAAACCCGCAGACCTGCAAGGTAGCCACCCCCAAGATCTCTCACATGGAGGAAGCTCAAAGGAAGTTCCTTATAGGTTATCAAACCTGCATGGAGGTATCCCTCGAGATCTCTCACATGGAGGAAACCTAGGAAAGCGGACTCCACAGAGTCAAGAAGCAGTCACGTAGGCAAGTAGGCGGACGGTTGCACAAACCGTTGATAATTTGGAAGACTTTCAAAGGGGTCCCTCAGGAACCCATCGTGTAGAAGGGGTCCACTCAAGGGACGCACAATTCGAAAGCATATTTTTTCTTTCTCAGAGTGATCCATCATCAAGGGATCCTTTTGAAAGATGTTCACTTCATCAAGGAATTCGAAAGGAAGAATATACCCCCACACGAGGGGAAGGTCAAAGTTGTTCCCACTTCGGAGGAAGGTTTCCAAGTCCTTTCTTTACGAACCCATGATGAAGGAAAAATTTTTGTTAGGGTTCCAAGTTGAGAATACAATTCTGAAAAAGATTTGTGAAGATCTTCGAGAAAAGACTCATTGGCAAGGAATGCATTTTCTGAAAATCAGAGTGTTGTAGAAAGGAGTTGTCACACATGAGAGGGACAACTCAAGCAAAGAAGAGAGAAAGATAAAGAGAAAGCAAAGGGGAAAACACAAAAAAAGAGCATAGAGGGATCTAGTTTAGCGGGGTCAGATCTGTCCATGCTCATATAAATAATAGGTAACCGCAGTGCAAGGTGAAAGATCATCAATCCCTGACCAAATCAAGAAGAATGCACAAAAACAAAGTAAAAATAAAAAATTGGTTCAACATGGAAGGGAAGCCTAAATTCCCCCAATGCTTTGCATCATCCCCAATTTATCAAAAATCAAGCACAAACATGGAAGAATGATGATACAAATAGATGAAGGTTTACGACACAAAAACCACACCTGTATCCAAGCACCAATAGGGGTGACAAGGGTCATCCAGGCATGCATAGCACGATCATGGGGAACACATCACAAAACACACACACACACACAAGATCAAGAAGAGGCCTCTTCCTAACATTAATAGACCAAGAGGTCATCTACTTCCCACTCTAGATCATCGTAGGGGGAAGGAGTACGAGCCTACAGTGATGGGATGTTAAGAGGAGGAGCATCCGGCCCTCCCACAACAAGGGCTAAGGAAGAATCCCTTGCAAGGTCTTCTTCACTGAGCTCTTGTGGAGCTAGGGTCAGTGATTTCGCAAAGATAGCTGACAAGGCTGAAACTTCATCCACAGAGTTAAACATGCACCCTACAAGAGCACTCTATCTAACTTCAGTGAACAGGGCAAGCTATGCCTGAGATTCACTGCTAGGATCTCTGAATGACTCGGGAGTGGTGATGAACTCAAGAGAAGCCGAGACTGGTTATGTCACTAGGACAGAACAAGTTAGCATGGTACCACCTTATGAAGAAGGTGGAATCCTCTTACATCCCTTGTTTCTAGAAGGACCACACTCCACCTTTTTCTTTGTCGGAGGATAACTCCCCATAGACGAGGCTAGAGGTACAAAGGAAGAGGAGGAAGAAAGAACCACAGTGGATAAAACTGAGGTATTAATCATATCCATGGGCTTTGGGAAAGGCCAAATATTCAGAACAGAAATAAGCAAAGGTGGCTTCACCAAAGGAGCAATGAACACCTGTACTCCCTTGGGGTAAGGTGCATTCACACTTGCAGTGGAAGCTGGGAGAAGTGCAGAACTAGACTAAAGAGAAGCAGAAGGAAGGGGAGAGGAAGACATTGTAGGAGCCCCTGAAGCAGGGGCAGTTGTTTCTTCTTCCTTCCTTTGTGAGGTGGCTTGCTTAGCTAGAAGATTCTTTCATCGGCACTTGCACTCGTGCGCAAGGTGGTTTCTATGACTCTTTGAGTTGGAGGCCAGAGGCTACAAAGGAACATAAGGCTCCTTCTCAACCATGGAAACATCCACTACAGTTGTTTCTAGCAGAGGAACGAATTCTTGAATGGGAGCAGGAGGAACAGGTTGAAGAGCAGCGGGGGGGAGTCGGCTCAAGAGCCTTGACAATAGGCCTCTTCCCGCTCACTGTTTTAGGAGAAGGAGCGGGAGGATGCCACGGATCGAATTCCCTTTAGGAATATTTCTTTCTATTGTATAAATAATACCATGGTCTAGGTTATTCATTAGGAAGATCTGAGATCCTAGGCTTGGGCCTGCACCAAGGAGGTATCATCAGAATTAGTGGATAGCCACCAGGCCAATGCATCTAATACTCTTCCCAAGAAAGCGGAGAGGATGAGGTAGTCCGGGAAAAGGAAACCTTCTCTTTTCCTCTATGGGAAGGAGAGGGAGCCGGTGTGGACTCCTCCTTTCCCTTCTGGGAAGGGGGAGCGGTCAATGCAAGCTTCTCCTTCTCCTCTCAGGAAGAGGAGGCGATTGATTGTTGTATCACAGGAAGGGTCAGTTTCAGCTATCCCTTGCCCCTAGTCTTATACTTTACATAATTCTTGTAAAGTAGGTCCATTCTCAAAGGAAGCAGACCAACTGGGGTAGGCCAAAAGTGATCCAACAGATATCCACCATAGGACACCAAGGGCTAGTATCCAATGTCATGCACTGCATGCACAACACCTTCGTGGGAGAGCTTTAAACATTTGTGAACAACAAAGGCGATTCCATTCATGGAAGCTAGTCAGGGTATGCCTAGCTTCAACCTGAATAAATCTAACTCTGGAACAACATCGAAAACTGTGTCAACAACCCTAGGTCCAACTAGGATGGAAAAAGTTATCAAGTCGTACGGTTTAAGACACATACCATCATGCGTACAAATGGTAGACTTTATTTCTTCATATTATTCCCTCTGTAATGAATTTAATACCAATGTCTCCTCCATGATAACATTCACATGGCTCATGGGGTCTACCAAGACCCCTGTCACAATGTTACCATTGAGGCGAGCAGGAATGTAGAGGGGAGAGGTCTTGTTGTTTAAGGGAAAATCTTGTGATGTGAATGTTATGTCTGACAAAATGGGTGCAAGTAGAGCAATAGACGTCATCGTGACCATGTTAACATAGGCCTCAGGTTGAGTAATAGAATCAGTGGGATCAATAATCATGTTAGCAGAATGTGATAGAAACAAGTCCATGTATATCTGCAATTCACTATTAGCTTTCACCACTAATTTGTTAGCTCATTTTGTTTACTCCCATTGAGTCGAATGGTACCATCCTTGATGTGGTATTGTATCTCATGACGTAGCCACATATAGTGTTTGGTATCATGTTCGTTAACTTGATGATACTGACAATAAGTGTTCCCATCATACCAATTAGGGTAAGGCTCCTTAAGAGGCTTAGGACTCGGCAAGGTTATGAGATTATCCTTCAACA
>VDFB02220031.1:0-15774 GCA_007258455.2 Sequoia sempervirens
AAACCAAAAAAAGAAAGATGATTCAGTAGAACAAGTCATATCTAGTGTTGCTAATGCTATTGATGTTATTGGTAAGAAAAGTCGATCAAAAGATAAGAATGTGGCTCGTCGTGCAATAACAACTACTCTAGTTGATAAAGTAGCTTCAAATAAATGAATGTTAAGTAAGATTAGTAAATTTATAAACTTAAATCCTAGAACTTTGATAAGAGCTACTAAAAGAAGAGAAAGTATTGAAAAGGATCCTATTAATCAATGTTGGAGTTTTAGTGGTAGACTCCCAAGATCAGACAAGAAATTAACTAATGAAATTAAATTTTTAATCAAAAAAATTTGGCATGATAATACAAGAGTATCACCTAAGTCTTAAAATTAAGGGTGGGTTCCAAAATTTGTGAACCTCATTCAAAGCATCTCTCTAGATATGACTCAAACCTAATTTATATAAAAAAATTATGGCCGGAATTCTTAACAAGGAAGATGAAGTGTTTCTGTGACTCCATTCCAAAAAGGGGAACTTTTATGTTAGAATTAATAAGCAACGAATCTCTTGTTGTTGTAAGACTCATGTACAATTTCATTATTATTATGATATATTTCGATATATACGATGAACTTTGCATGCTAACCAAATTATGCAGGACATTTATGGTATTAATATGCCACCTGAAAGAATCAAAGATTTTATAGCAGGTTTGTTTTGTAATCCCTCTTTAAATGGAAACTCATTTTTTTTAAAAGCGTGCATTTCTGGAGAATGCGATAGATGTAGTAACTTTTCATTATTAGGAGAATGTATGCATGAAAGTAGTTTAGATGAATTTGGAAAATAATTAGTGGATGTAAAAAAATTAAAAATATTGAGTATTCTTTAAAAGATGGAAAAACTAGAAAACATGTTGAGCTAATTGTGGAAAAAGTTAGTGTGCATGCTTTTATTACTGAATTTAAAGATAAGTTTATACCTAAATATGTTCAACACTCTCAGAATGCTCATTGGCTTGATAATCAATTTTGTTTATGTAAAAACACATTCCCAATTGGAACTATATTGTCAGTTGTTGATTTTGCTGAAAATTATACTCTTGCTCCACAAGAAGAAATTCAATCGCAGTATTATAATTCAGTGCAAGTAGCTATAATTGTTCACATTGTTTATAGACATGTTAAAGATAGTACAGAAGATAATAGAAAAATTTTGAGAGAGTACTATTTTTATGTAAGTGATAATCGATTACATTCATATGAGTTTGTACAATATTGTTTTGATATATTTTATAAAAATTTAAAAGAGAGAGGAATTCAAATGCTAGAACATCTCATATGGTTAGATAATTGCATAGGTCAATTCAAAAATGCTAGAATGTTTTATTGGTTATGTAGAGTTCATAAGAAAAATAATATCCAACACATATGGAGTTTTTTTGAAGCTGGTCATGGTAAGGGAGAACACGATGGAGCAGGTGCATGTGTGAAAAGAGCTCTTGCTAGAGAGCAACTAAAATTTGAGAATGCTGTGAAATTTAGAGATGCAGGTGAAATTGTAGATTGGTGCAATACCAAATTATCTACAAGAACAAGTGAGAGCTCAATAATTTGATGCTTCTTTTGGTTAGTTGAAGAAAATGATATTTTTTCTCAACAAGATTGTGAAACAATTAATGGAACTGCAAAATGGCATTCATTTAAGAGTTTGAATGCAAACACATGGACAATATGGACAAGGGAGTTGGCATGTTTTTATCAATTTTGTATTGTAGGTGATTGGCAGGCATGTGAAAATATGGAATGGGTCGAACAATGGCAACAAAGAGCTTTAACACCTACATCGACACATGTTCAACATGGAACGACAATTGAAGATAATCAAGTGTTCACATCAGATGATTATGATCGTATTTCAGATCTTGTACAAGAAGGTACATTATTTATTGAGTTGAATTTTGTATGTATGCATGTTTATATGTGAGTTAAATATAAGTCACTCTTTATTGAATTTTGTATTTATTTTTGCAGGACATGTGTATGTTGTTGTTGCACCTCAAGGGAATCAAGAGCAGACAGAGTACTGGTTGGCTAGATGTGTTGAGAGAAAACATAAGTTGGTACATACTAGAGTGGATGATGACAACTTTGAGTATCCAACTGGTTCAGTGGTTGTTGTTGGCACCTGGATTCAAAAATATTTGATGAGAAGGAATGGCTTGCCTGCATTTGAAGATTATGAAAGACACAAGAAGATTATACATTATTCACATTTGATTTTTGCAACCAATATAAAACTAGTTAGATATCAAGGGAGGCCTGCTAATAAATTTTTATGGACACTTTCAATGGATGATCATGAGAGGCCTGCTAATAATTTTTTATGGACACTTTCAATGCATGATCATGAGACAATAATAGATGCATTACAAAAAAGAGAGGATGTAGATGGTACAACAGAGTAAATAAATATTAGTAAGTATATAGTTGTATATATATTTAATTGATATATATATATATATATATATATATATATATATATATATATATATATTTGTTTTTAATCATTTCCTAATTAAAGTTTTATATCATTTTTTGTTTTAGGTCTCCCAAAATTATATGCTTTACAAAAAAGAGAGGAGATGCACATATATTACGATGGAATTCGAATCTAGAGATAGGTAACTATTTATTGTTCTAGATACATTTAATTGATACTTTATAATTGATTTCATATCCCCTTAATCCTTTCTCTTCAAACCCCTTAAGTCATCCTCTTATGTACCATTAATCCATCCTCTTGCATCCCCTTAAGTCATTCTATCAACTACCATTAATCCATCCTCTTAGGACCCCATAATCCATATCCTCTTACATCTCCTTAATCCACAATCTTCCATCCCTTAAGTCACTCACATAATTCCCCATAAGCCATCCTCTTAGGGACTATTAAGCCATATCATAAGGTTCATGGCATGCATCCCCTTAATCCACCCTCTTCCATCCCCTTAATCCACTCTCTTACATCCCTTCAAGTCATTCTATCAACTCCCCTTAATCCAACCTCTTACATCCCTTCCAGTCATTCTATCAACTCCCCTCAATCCACCCTCTTGCATCCCCTTAATCCACTCTCTTACATCACTTTAAGTCATTTTATCAACTCCCCTTAATCCACCCTCTTACATCCCTTCAAGTCATTCTATCCATTCCCCTTAATCCACCCTCTTGCATCCCCTTGTCCATACTCTTTACATCCACTTGAGAGTCATTTTTATCGCTCCCTTAATCCACTTGCTTTACATCCCTTCCGATTCACTCTATCAGCTCCCTTAATGCACCTTCTTACATCCCTTCCAGCTCATTCTGTCAGCTCCCTTAATCCCGCCTCTTGTCCCTTAATCCCTCTCTTACATCCCTTGAGTCGTTTTGTCAGCTCCTTAATCCCACCCTCTATATCCTTCAGTTCATTCCTCCTTCCCCTTGTCCATCCACCATCCACTCTCCACATCCTTGTCCATTTATCCACTCCCCATGTCCACCCCATCCACCATTCCATTCCTTCCCTGTCCAGCCTCCTTCCCTTCCATTCTATCCTTCCCCTTAATCCACCCCTCTTCCATCCCTGTCCACCCCTCCATCCCCTTATCCACTCTCACCCACATCACCAGAAGTCATTTATCCAACTCCCTTAATCCACCCTCTTTTCCCTTCAAAGTCACTCTATCAACTCCCCTTAATCCACCCTCTTACATCCCTTCAACTCATTCTATCAACTCCCCTTAATCCACCCTCTTGCATCCCCTTAATCCACTCTCTTACATCACTTGAAGTCATTATATCAACTCCCCTTAATCCACCCTCTGACATCCCTTCAATTCATTCTATCAACTCCCCTTAATCCACCCTCTTACATCCCTTCAAGTCATTCTATCAACTCCCCTTAATCCACCCTCTTGCATCCCCTTAATCCTCTTACATCTCCTTAATCCTCTTAGGAATCGTTAAGCCATATCCTAGGGTTCATGAGATTCATCCTCTTAACTCCCCTTAAGGAATTCTCTTAAGACCCCCCTTAAGCTATATATCCTCTTAGGTCCCCTTAATCCATCCTATGGCTAACATCATTTGAATTTGTATGGAATTTACTATATACAGTTCTTTTCTTGCATGAATCTTTTACTTAAATTGTATCTACATGCACATATATGTTTCATCATGTTATATAGTTGTATTAAACATCTTGATGTACATTATATATGTTTGTTCGATGTCACTTTTTAAATATCTTGTTCCAATTTTATAGATTATACATGTTTCATGTCTTCTATTTACCACATTTTATATAATTATTTAATTGTATAGATTATACATTTTATACATACAAGGAGATAGTTTTTTGTTTATTGATTCAAATATTTGTTATGTAATTGGAAAATAGTTAAAATTACTTGCCCTTAATTTATTATGAATATGATTTAAGAAACTATTTAAGGAATGTTTTAATTTGTCACCTAACCATGTGATAAAATATATATATGAAATTTGATTCTAGATAAGAATTTATATAGTGCATGTATTACTTGAAAATTAGATAAAATATAAATATAGATATGTATGAATGCATATAATCATGAAAATGAACATAACACGATCTCATAATTGATTGCATATATAATCATCATATTAAAGTCAACTGATATAAATAAACACACATATGATAATAACATGTTCAAAATAAAACTAGGGATCTAGATAGTTCATAAAATTTATATGTCAAGTCCAACACATATATTGAAATAAAACTAGAGATCCATAGTCCATAAAATATAAAACCATCTAACTTTCAGGCTGATCAGTCATATCAAGTCTCCTCTTTGTTCCATGTCGACTAGATGTACCCACATCATGCTGTAAAAGAGTACAAGAAACTTGAAATTAGATTTAAATTTATTTCAAAATTTTGATATAATTAAACATATTTAAAATTGAAAATATAAAATTTTAGATTAAAAAAAAACTAATTAAATATCAAGTAAATATAGTAAAAATGATTTCTAGTATGCATAAATTACCATATGGTCATGTGAATCAACTGGCACATTTTCTTCAATGGGTAGCATAACTATCTGTTGAGAAGATGAAAATGCCTAATCTACTATATCCTACATATTCATATAAAGCAAACAATATGTGAAAACCTCGAATATATATATATATAAAAGGTTCGTAAAAATTGTATAGGATATTTAAAGTAAATTTTACAACCTTGAATGATATGATCTCATGATCATGCACCTGAGATTTCCCATGCATAAATTTCGATGATGTCTCAGGTGCGCTGCCCACCATGGGTATCTCATCAAATCCCTGCATATAGATGTACAACAGTTTGTATAGATCATTCAGACATGTGTATGTAAATGAAAAAATTAAATTAGATCTATGATGTGTATTTAATTTAAACTTAACAAACTTTTGAAAGCACACACCTGAGCTGATGATGTCTCAGGAGAACTCACCACTGTAACTTGTGGTTGGTCAATACTAGGGATAGTATGACCTCCCTGCATCTAGATATAATATATCAATTCACACGTGTACAAATTTAAATTAAATTAGATATATATATATACACAAATTATTTAATATATTTTGGTTCAAGTACCTACCCAAAAAGTGAGCCCAGATCTACAGCACTTGACATATACATGCGATGATCATATTGAGTTTTAGGCATCACATCATCATGAATCTACACCAAACACAAACTTATTGAATTAATATTATATTATATATACATTTTGATGTTATTATTTACAAGAATTTTTTATATTTCAAACTTGAATTAAATTTAAGTTCAAAAGATGAACATACCTGTGTAGGACGATCCTTAGAATATAGTAAATTTATGTATGACCCCATCCCAGATGCATGTGCCTCACTTGAAGTGGATGCTTGAGTATCCCTATAGCTCGAGCCTCCATGCTCTCTATTGGCCACTTTAGTGGCCGCGTGTGTAGTCTGCTGAGTGAGATGTCCTGAAAGTGAACTCAATGCTCCTAATGTTGATAACATGATTTGTTGTTGAAATGCAACGGGAATACCAGGAGAAGGAGGAGGAACAATAGGAGAAACTGGAGCACGTCTTTAAGGATCAACACGTGCTCCTAGTCTTTGTTGGGGCATGCCACACCCGGCTCCCTGAAATGACCTCATATCAAAATAGTTGGGTTTTATACCCAACTCAAACTCAGCCCATAACTTTCTCAAAAAGTATAAGGGCACCTCACTGTTGCCATGTGGTGGAGTATCAAACACCATCCACCATCTCTCCCAAAAATGAGCAGCTATCTGCAGGTGCCTACAACATAAAATTGAAATTCATTTTTTTGTGGGTGGTATTGGTTGGTTTGTTTGGGGGTTCACAAAATATTGGCATATGGCTTGTTTAGTAATTTTTAGGTCATTGATTTATTTATATGACAATCCATCCACATAGAATTGTCTCATATCTTCTCTCCATCAATGAAACCTATATAGGTCCGCATCGATAGATTGAACATAATCGACAACAGTTTGCATCGTAGATGCAAACCATGCGAGATGTGGAGGGACTCTAGTCTCATTTTTTATGAGATCTATGTTTCCTTGAATGACAATCAGGTTTTCTCGAATATTCTCTCTTAGTTGATCCTGGTCAACTAGAGGAGGGGGTGGGGGGTTAGGTGGTGGAGAATGTGGAGGTGTGCTAGGGTTTTGTTCATGTGGTGGACTAGGATGTACATCGGGATCTATAGGTATTTCTTGATCAGGCATGAAATCCTCTAAATTAAATAGTGGATCCATCTGAGCAATGATATGGCAACTGCATGTTAAACAATTAAAAAATATATATCAACAAACTAATTAAATAATGCACAGAATTTGAAAGTTATTTAAAAATCACTTTGAACATGCACAAATTCAAAATATATTTCATTTGAAGATCATTCGATTTATAACATTAAAAAATCATATAACATGTACACACTTTAAATTGAGTCCAGTGTGGGGTTGTTAATATGAAGGGTACAAATAAAATTATGGGGTTTTATTAAAATTTATTTAATCTCATTCATTATTTTCAAATAATAATAAAGATAATAAAAAATTAATAGAAGACATTGAAAGGGACACATAGATATATATATGCTAGTGACCTAATTGCAATACATACAAAATATATATAAAAGATGAGTCAAGCTCTATTCACCAAATTTTGAGAACTTATTTGATCCCCTTAAGAAATGTCAAATTCCTCCTTAAGACATCGATTTATGATTTAGGGCGATAGGATGGCTTTTAAGGGGATCTATATGTAGTAAGGTCCTAGGAAAAAATGGTCCATCGCTTAAGGAAATAAAATTTGGTAGAGTTTCCTAAGGCAACCAAATTTTATTTTAAGGTCCTACAACAAAATGAATAGATGTATTAGTCAAGTATGACATATAATTTAATTAAATCCTATGACATAAATTGATTTATCTAAATTTTCAAATTTCATGATAAGAGACACAAGTTCTCTATAGTGGGACAAAGTAGTTAAGAATAAATTATAAGTTTAACACTAACATTAAAATTTATAATCTCATTCATTATTTTCAAACAATACTAAAGATAAGAATGAAAATTTAATAGAATACTTTTAAAGGGACACATAGATATATGCTAGTGACCTAATTGCAATGTACAAAAAAAACAAAGATGAGCTTCAACTCTATTCACCAAATTTTGAGAACTTCTTTGATCCCCTTAAGAAATGTCATTATTAGGACCCCTTAATACATCAATCTACAATTTAGGGTGATAGGATGGCTTAAGGGGATCTATGTCTAGTAAGGACCTAGGAAAAAATGTTCCATGGCTTAAGGGAATAAAATTTTGTGGAGTTGCCTAAGGAAACCAAATTTCATTTTAAGGTCCTACAACAAAATGAATGCTTTTAGGGTTTAGGGTTTAGATTTCAATTATAACTAAGTTACATGAGTTACGATGGATTTTGCAACAATTATGAATTTTAGATTTCAATTATATATAACTAAGTTGTTGAGTTACGATGGATTTTTAACCTATTTGGACCTCTACGCACTCTTGGATGATTTAAAAAGGGAGAGGGGATCTAAAGTGATTTAGACCCAATTTTTTTGTAATCATATATTTTTTGAAACTTTTCTATGGTATAGACTCTTCCATCATATTTATATAAATTCTAGACACATGGGTTTTCAAAAAAGAACATAACTGCCACTAAGTGAGGAATCAATTGATCAATGAACAATAAATTTAAATAAACTTAGAAAATAAACCTTTGGTTATAGAATTCACTTGCATTTACGAATCATCATCTATCAAGTTTGTCAAAAAATTAATTTGAATTTTCTATTGAAATGTTCATGCTATGAGTTATCTTTGATATACTAGTTTAGAGAAAGTACAACATTTAGTTTTCCTAATCTAGAATAATGCCACTACACATGAGAGTTAAAATAGGAATTAGATTGAACACACAACCTATAGATCTTATGAATAATATCCTAAATTAAGGTTTGAATATGATCATAATGCATCCTTACATTTAATTCACAAAGGATCTTGAATCCAAATAATATTTGGGTAGAAATCATTCATGCTTCACATTTTAATTTTTATTTGATTTAATAACATTTATACAACTTGTCTAGCTCTATCCATATTGCACATAGTCTAGATCAACAAGTATGACTTGCATTTATATGTTTTTTTAATAAATTTTTACAAGTAAATGAGAAACCCTACCACCTAAACTTAGTGCTTTGAATAAAATATGTGACATCTAGGAATAGCTTCAATATATCAACAATTAGGAATAAATTACATTTCAATTATAACTAAGTTGTTGAGTTACGATGGATTTTGCAACAATTAGGAATTTTAGATTTCAATTATATAACTAAGTTGTTAAGTTACGATGGATTTTGTTCACCTATTTGGACCTCTATGCACTCTTGGATGATTTAAAAAGGAAGAGAGGATCTAAAGTGATTTAGACCAAAAAAAATTTGTAATCATATATTTTTTGAAACTTTTCTATGGCATACACTCTTCCTTCATATTTATATAAATTCTAGACACATGGGTTTTCGAAAAAGAACCTAACTACCACTAAGTGAGGAATCAATTGATCAATTCGATAAATTTAAATAAACTTAGAAAATAAACCTTTTCTTATAGAATTCACTTGCATTTACGAATCATCATATATCAAGTTTCTCAAAAAAGTAATTTGAATTTTCCATTGAAATGTTCATGCTACAAGTTATCATTGATACACTAGTTTAGATAAAGTGTGCAACATTTAGTTTTCATAATCTAGAACAATGCCACTACACATGAGAGTTAAAATAGGAATTAGATTACACACAACCTATAGATCTTATGAATAATATCCTATAAATTAAGGTTTGAATATGATCATAATGCATCCTTACATTTAATTCACAAAGGATCTCATCCAAATAAGATTTGGGTAGAAACCATTTGTGCTTCACATTTTAATATTTATTTGATTTAATAAAATTTATGTGTCTAGCTCTATCCATATTGCACATAGTCTAGATTAACAAGTATGACTTGCATTTCTATGTTTTTTTAAGAGAATACATCATACACTATATAAGCTAATATAACATTGATATAGAGTGATTACATGTTCATATCAACTAGCATCATGATATATACATTTATTAAATCAAGCACATAGTTTCGCATGAGGTACATTATTTTACTCCACTAGTACACTTTCTCAAGTTAAATTATACAATCATACCAAAGTGTACAGGTAGAACCTATGGACTAGAAATTGTGATCCCTAATTTAGGGTTTTACGTAACTTATGTTTTAGGGTAAATAGCCAATTTTAGGTTTATGTTTTAGGGTAAATGGGGTTTTAGGTTTACGTTTTAGGGTTTAGGACCAAGGATTAACCTGTGTAAATTAGTTTTTAGGGACCTATGTAAATTTTGTAACATAGGGTTTTGATTTCTAAGTTAAATGTGTCCAATTTAGGTTTATTTTTTATGGTTTTCAATTTACAATTTAATGTTATTTGTTTTGTTTATGTTTTTTATTTTTTAAATGCAATTAAAAACTATAAAAAATTGAACTAAAACATACTAAAGAAACAAAAACTAATTACTAATTACAAAGAAAAAAAACAAGATTCAAAGCAAAAAAAGGTAGAATTCAACCAACCTGGAGGTCACTGAGGTCGGGTGTGTTGACGGGAGGAGGTGGTAGTCAAAATTTTCACCAAGGTCGAGCTTCAAAACGCATACGTGATCAAGAACCCCTCTTCTCTGACGTGGCTCAAAACAGTGAGTGAAAATGAAACGCAGTTGTTTATTTTTAAAAAATAAATACTTTCACAAAATGCGTACTCATTTTGAAACACGTACGCATTTCAGAATGCATACACATTTTTGGTTCGCATACCATAGCTAAGTGCGTACACATTCATATTCTGGCTCGGGTACCCAATCTGTAATGCGTACACGTTTTCCAAATAACGCGTACGCGTTTGTTTCAAAACTTTTTTTTAGCCCAAAATTTCCCCTCTTTGTGTACTCAACTTCTTTCTTTCACCCATATGACATCATAATTTATAACACTAGAAGTAACGGTTATCCGTTTCCTTGCTGAGGATTGTTTAGACTTACAGGCATGTCATTTAGTATACATAACAAATATCCATTTTGCAAGTTATATAAAAAACAAAAAAGGGACCATTTTGAGTATTTCAAGGGTCCCTACATTCTTTCTGTCATGAAATTCTCATGCTTTCTATCTGCATCAAATGAAATTCAACTTTTCAAAGATTCTATAAAACTCTTTTTAGAATTCCAATTATTTGTGTGTTTTTGTTTGTGCAATGGGGAGAAGCAGTCAGCGTAAGAGAAAAGGTAAAAGGAAACTTATAGCAGATCAAATTGAAGCATATAGAGCAAAAGATAGAGAAATTCATAGGAAAAGAAGACAAGGTATGCAAAATATTCAAATTGAAGCTTCTTTTGAACCATTAAATGTTAATTCAAGTGAAGATGAAATAGAAACTGAAAATATTGAACATCATATTGAAATTGAAAATGAAAATGTGAACAACAATGAGAATGAAAATTTTGTTGAAAATGTTATTGAAAATGAAATTGTTATTGAAAATGTTGAAAATGAAAATGTGGTTGAAAATGAAATTGTTTTTGCCGATTAAAATGTTGTTCAAAATGAAAAAAAAAAATTATAGAGGAAAAAATAGGTTTTGAATGGACCTGAAACCATTTACAATAGGTTTTGAATGGACCCAAAACCATCAGGTTTTAAGGGGACCCAAAACCCACACCAAGAAGAACAAGCTTCCCAAAAGAAAGAAACAAAAACATCCAGCAACAAACCAAGGATACACCACATCAAAAACCAGCCAAAAGCCAACAAGCTACCTAGAAGAGAACTAAGAGATCACATAAATCTTGGATTCATTGGTTTTGACAAGACTAACAACTCGCAACAATCCATTGGTTTTAACGGGACCAACAACCCATTAAAACAAGGTTTTGGTAGGGACCTTAAACCAAAATCTATGGATTTTGAAGGGATCCACAACCTAGTAGATCCAGGTTTTGATAGGGACCTTAAACCCAAGAATACAACTTTCAAAAAATAGATCAGGAATGAAGCTCCAATAGCAGAAGTATCGGAACCCAACAAACCACCCTTTCCACCTCTATAGGAAAGGTAATCACTAAAGCACAAGGCTCCACCAGTGTACTTCAAGAACTGTTTGTTCTCTCCACCTCTATAGGAAAGAAACTCGAGCTCCTCGAAACCATTGTGGAAACAACATCCATTAACCTTGGGAGTGAACATCTCATAGAAAAACTTAATTTTCAAGATCTCTACCTCTATAGAAGATAAAGAAAAGAACACAACATGAAGGCCCTCGTCAGCTCCCTTAGAACCACAAAATAGGGCTTCATCAACCCCCCAGCAACACTTCTAAGAAAAACTAGTAGCATCCCACTATAGGAGACAGGTCACTTCCAGCCACATCCATCTCCCCCTCAATAGAAGATAGGACCACCTCCAAAGAAAAGACCAGAGTAACCCCAAGATGCACTAATAGAAGCATAAAAACAAAGCCATGAAACCAAGAAGGAAAAGGACAATAAAACCCTCACCACAACGATACCCAAAGGTCAAAAGATGTAAACAGAGGAAATCAGACGCCAATATAAATAAACTCATAGCCCTTAAAGATTCCAAAGGAATCCAGAGCAAAAGAACCTCTCCCAGAAAAAAAAATGCACTTCTGGATACAAGGAGAGAAAAGAGGTAGTTAGTCCAACATTTTTCTACCAAAGGGACAGAGCTAAAGCTAAGACATTCATAGCAACCCTCAAATAAAAACACAATGAGCTCTTCTAGTCAGAGCAGAAACAACTTCCAGACATCCCTATAGAAAAATCACTAATAGAAAAACCCCCAAACAGGAAAAAGAAACCAAAAGAGAGCAGGGGACAAAGAGGAGTAGAGAAACCTCCATATTTCTATGAAAGGGATGGACAAGAAACAACAACATCCATAGAGGCCCTAAAATAACCAAACATAAAGCTCACCCAGTCAGGGCAATGCCAGCTTCCACGCAATCCCACAAAAATAAAGGAAGCATCCAAACTCCCAAGCATAAAATAGATCCCAAAAGAAAGCAGGGACCAAAGTGAAGGATAGAAGAAAACCCTCCTAGAATCCACAGATAAAAAAAAGGAGGAAGGTCCTCCTGACATTGAGGGGTAGAAAGTTGAGCCCACCAAACGAAGGGAGAAGCCTCGACCACCTCGTTAGCTCCATCGAAGTCAATCACAATGTAGGCCTCAACAACTCCACCAGAGTGCACACCATCCCTCACTCTGTAAACATAGCTCCAACAAACCTCCTCACCCTCCCACCGGCCTCTAAAAATATCTGACATAGGCCCTCCCAAATCACCACAGGCCCCAAACAACTGTTTCCCCTTGTCATCATCACCATCTACGTCTGAATCCTCCTCTCCCTCCTCTATAGAATTTGAAAAGCCTCGGCCACTTCCCATCCCGCCCAAGCACTCCATGTTCAAAATGAAATTGTTATTGAAAATGTTAAAAATGAAAATGTGGTTGAAAATGAAATTGTTTTTTACAATGAAAATGTTGTTCAAAATGAAATTTTTAAAGAAAATATTGAAAATAGTGAGAATGAAAATGTTAATAACATTGTACTTGAAAATGAAAATGTTGATAACATTGAAAATGTTGAAAATGAACCTTATATAACACCTAATTACAAAAGAACCCCTAAATGGTTGGTTGAAATAGATGAGAACATAATTGATAATCTTCAAGGAAAAAGGTCACAACGAATGGTTTGTTTGTGGGCTACAAAAATGTTCAATGAATTATTTTCCAATAAGACATTAACCAAACAATGCGAACTTTTTGTGCAATTACTTAAGATTTACAAAATGAGACCATTATTAAAAAAATTGAAGATTCTTCTCACAAAAAAAATAGAAAAAATAGTCTTATTGTAAAAAAATCTTTTTAATGCTCTAACCTCTATTGGAAAGATTAGTAAGGAAAAAGATAAAAGGGTTGCTCGAAGAGTGATCACAACCTCACTAGTAAGCCATCATTTGACAAATGCTCATTTAATGAGACAAACTTTTATTGATTTTAACTTAAATCATAAAATATTGAATAGAGCACTCTCAAGAAGAGGAAGACTCGATAATGCTCTTCAAAATGCTACGTGGGATTTTAGTGGGAGGCTTCCACATGTTGATAAAAGGTTAACTGATAATGTAAAGATGCAAATTGAACAATATTGGAATTCTCACTCTAGAGTATCACCAAATGTAAAGGATGTTTTAAAGTTATGAATTGGTAATCGAGATCGTACACCACATCCTAAAATTTTTTTGGAATGTAGCCAAATAATTTTGTACAAATAATTTTGTCAAGAACATCCACATTTGCAAATGTCACAAAGGGCTTTTGAGTCTTGGAAGCCATTTTATTGTGTTCCTATTAAGGTTCGTAATACATGTTGTAAATACCATGTTGAGTTTTCAATGTATCATGAATTGTTATGCCATATTCATTCTACTATGCATACTGATGAAATTTTGCAAGAGTGTCATGCATTGCAACTTCCCAAGTCATCTAGGGAATTGTTAGGTTAATTTTTATGTATTAGAGGTGATGGTTTCTTATTTTATAGAAATGATTGTTTAAATGAAATGTGTTTGCAATGTGGTTTTTTATCGAAGTTTGTAACATGCTTTCTTGAGGGCAACGATCATGATTTTAGTAGAAAAATTGTTGAGAAAAAAAAGTATGAAACAATCAAATACACATTGAAGAGTGGAGGTGAGGGTTCTAGATGTGAGTTGGTTTGAAGAGAGATAAGTATTGCTGATTTTATTTCAGCTTTTAAGAAAAATCTTTTCTATAAGTATGCAAGGCATAGGCACAGGTCGTAGTGGTTGGATCGGCAATTCAGGATGTGTAAGGACTCTTTCCCAATTAGAACTATTGTATATGTAGTTGATTTTACTAAAAATTACACATTGCAACAACAAAATGAAGTTTAATCACAATATTATAATTCTATTCAATTTGCTATTTTTTTCCACATAACATATAAGCATGCCCTTGATAGTACAAAAGAGGACAAGAAGATAATCAGGGAGTACCATTTTTACATGAGTGATGATAGATCTCATTCATATGAGTTTGTACAACATTATTTTGATTTTTTTTTTAGTTCTTGTAAGAAAAAGGAATTGTAATGGGTCAACATTTGATTTGGTCAAATAACTGCACAGGGCAATTCAAGAATGATTGCATGTTTTATTGGTTGAGCAGGATGCATATAGTGAGGTTTGTACCATATATTTGGAGTTTTTTAGAGGTTGGGCATGGAAAAGGTGAGCATGATGGTGTAGGTGCATGTGTGAAGAGAGCTTTGGTTAAGGAAAAAATGAAGATCAGAGGTGGTGCAACATTCAGTGATGCACATTCTATTATGGATTGGTGTACTTATGCACTATCACGAGGAGGGACACTTGATTCACAAGTGTGTAGGCTCTTTTGGTTGGTTGGGGAGGGCACAATGGGAGACATAATGGAATTTCAAAAAATTAGAGATTCTTCAAATATGCATTTAGTTTGAAGCTCATATGCGAGTGCATGGACCATATGGACATGAGAGATGGATTATTTTTGTTAGAATTGTATTTAGTGTGAGTCAAGTGAGTGGGTGGATATGTGGACTCCGTAGTACCTAACCCCTTTATCTATAGCACAATCCTCATTACAAGATGTAATGGAAATTTCACTTGACTATGATCATCTTTCAGATCTTGTATAACCAGGACATGTCTATGTAGTTGTAGCACCATAGGGGAATGAAGAGGGATCAAAATATTTGTTGGAATGATGTGTACAAGAAAAGAAAAATCTAACAAAACCTATGACAAATGATGATGGGTTCAAGTATCCTACAGGTTCAGTTGTTGTTTCTCGAACTTGATTGCATTACAATTTCATCATTGTTTAGGTTGTTTACAATAACATAGATTTGTTATTCTAAGTATATTTAGGTGTTGATAAAAAATTTATGATCACACATGTTCAGTTGTTGTTTTTGGAACTTGGTTACAAACATATATGATTAGAAAGA
>VDFB02220033.1:0-21374 GCA_007258455.2 Sequoia sempervirens
ATTTCTTGATTAGAAGAACTTTGGCCAACACCTCTAGCCACCAATCTTGATTCCTCTTGAATGCAATCGGCCCTCAAACGATCGAACTTCGGGAGTTTAGACCTTGCACTAATTCCTTGAATATAGGACTCCCAAGACAATGGCAAGCCGTTGAGAGCAAGCATTGTCAAATCTTTATCTTCAACCATATGACCAATTGTGGAGAGCTGATCTCTCAATTCTGCAATCCTCATGAAGTAGGCGATCACCGTCTCTCCTTTCGTCATCTTCACATGATGAAGTTGTTGCTTCAGCGCAAGAGCCCGACTGGTGTTGTTGATTTCATACATTTCTTCCAAAGTTTTGAACATCTCCCTTGCAGTCTTCAACTTAGAAACAATAGGGACGATGTGGTCTTTAACGGAGTCAACTAGCAACTTCTTTGCTTTGATGTCTTTCTTCCTCCATTGTAGCTTCTCTTCTTCCTCTTCAGGTTCGGGAACCTTGGTCTCCTCAAATTCAACCAAATCATTCTCCTCCAATGTAAGCATGATTCAGAATCTCCATGAGGTATAGTTTGAAGCTCCTTCGAGTCTATCCTCGATCTTCAATCCGTTCACCATCTTGATTGATGTATAGATAGACAAGAAACTAAAAACAACAGAAATAGAGTATTGCTGTGAAAACACAAATCTAATCACGATCTTCTTCAAACCCGCTCTGATACCATGTTAAATTTAAGTGAATAGATTAACATGCACAGAAAATTAATTCAAATTTACACAGTACACAGCAAATACCCTGGGAAAACCCTCCTCTTGAGGGTGAAAAACCCAGCCAATAATATCTCTTATATTATTGAATCTTGAAGAGAACACTTTTACAAATGAGGCCAATGAGAGGGGCCAAACAATGCACCAACAGGGGATACAGTCACAGATCTTATCTCATATGATCTGCTAACACAGAACTGAGGATATATGATGAATTCACATTGCTCAGATGACTGCACTGAACTTATGAAGAACTCGCACTGCTTTGAGATGAATTCGCACTTCATACAAGAGACAAATGAATGAACTGAAAAATTGAATGAATAACAATGAACAATCGAATGAGAATATATACAACATGAAGAGACGTGTCTATCCAATCATAGCAAGTCGGCCAAATAAAGAATCATGTCTCTTACTAATTTAATAAGTCGGCCACCCCAAGTCCCACCTCCTTATTTAAATTCGCATCTCTTCATTAAATGCATGTTAAATATTGTTTGTCAAGGGAAGTGACTCTTTATTAAATCGCACATAATAATTAAATATTTTTCCAAGAGACGTGGCTCATCATAAATTCGTCTTCATCAATTAAATAGACATAGTCTATCATTTAATTGATCTTGAATATACGTGGCTGGAAGGTGCGACTGAAGCTGCATCGAACATCAACATCGTTGATATAGTTTCAAGGATTTCCAACACTCAGATGCTCCTGCACCTAGTTGATTACTTCCGGATCTTCCCATCCTTAAGTTCTTGAGAATGAAGATTGATCTTGAATTCATACAGACATTGCTCTACCCGAGCTCTTAGTCTGTTTAGAAATTGACTAGGGTTTTACCTTTCTAGTCAAAGTCTCAAAATCTTTTCAATATGCAACCTTAACAGAATCGTTTTTCTCTTAGAGTTTTAACTCCTTAGTTGGCTCTCTCTTAGCTATTGACTTGGTTAAGTGTTGGGAAGATAGTCTTCCAGATAGTTTCCTTGTTTTTTTTTTTAATGTGTTGAACCTGGTTAGCTTTGATACCATATGTAACATCCTTCCTCTTAATACTCAAGTAAAGTCAAGAATTTACTAGAAGGTAAATAAACTTAGAAACCATGAGAGAGAATTTTTTTTTTTTTTAAAACAATTGCATAAGCTCAAGAAATAAAGTATAGCTTTTCATGATAATCTCAAACTTGAAATCAAATGTAATTGCAGCTAGATTCAAAGAGAAGTCCTTACACTTTTCCTCTATATCACATAAAATACAAATGGAAAAAGGATAGTTTTACCTCATAAGTTTGACTGTCATAAGCCATAACATGGAGTTCATTGCATCTGGAAAGTGGTTATCTATCTTCACGAGCCTTGGTGAGTCTTCTACTACAGAGGGAGAGCATCATTCGAGTGCTTTTCCTCCAACCACGGACTCAAGCGGTCCCCCGCATGCGTCCTAACTGGAAGTGGCCCTACCCTTCACGAAAGGTATAGATATAAGGAATTGTCAAGTTTCTCCATCTGAGTCCTAGTGATGTGTTCTACAATACTCAATCAACCATATAACTCTAGATCCCTTCTAGCTAAGTATGATCATTCTGTTTGGTCATGCCCTCAAGACACACACCTCTGACTTGTCTTAGAAGCTGTCTCATCCTATAGTTTTACTTACTCTATTGGTACTCTAGACACAAACTAGTCTGTAAAGAAAATCCATTCTAGCCAATCTGGCTTAGAACTAATCCTTAATCTAGGTTATACATGTAATGTAAAGATTTAGGTATTTCCAACCTTTTAAAAGTCCCTTATTGCATTCTTGCAATATCTAGGGTTTATGACTTCTTGTCATTTTACTCTCAAGATTCAATACCCAACACCTTTGATGCATTAAATCGGGTTTCGATATTATCATAGAATCTCTTAAGGTGTTATAAAGACTTCCTATCTTGTTCTAGGGTTTTCTCGACTTTTCACTGTCAATCAGTATATATGTGTACAATGTCATATCCGACATAAGAGTTATAGATTTCCTATATCCTCCTTGTTTCAATACTAGGGTTTAGCTTCTCTAACCCAATACATGGAAATATCAAACATCCTTGTTTTCCAAAGGTAATAACATAAGTGTAATAAATCATAAGAACAAAATGCTTCTAGTCTTTCCTAGACCACTTGGCATTGTTTGAGTTCACATTTTACGTACATGAATAAACATAGTATTCAAGGTATTCCCTCACCAATATAAAATCTAAAAGAATACTGTTATTTCATATCAATAGTCTTGATCTAAGTCAATCTTTCAACCCTTAACAGATTTGATTTATAAAAGATAATAATCTGCTTCCGACCCTTTGGTCTACTTGAGTCCACTGACTCTCAACATAGGTTAGGTTATGATCTCATAAATAACTTCCTTGTATATACATATATATATGCCACATAAACGTTTATCAATCATAATAGTTTACCACCATCATATGGAATTGAGTTACGAATCTCTCCTTATGTCCCACATTGAGGTAAATCATTCCAGTGATACCCAATCTTGGGCTATCCATGTCTTCTATGTACTTAGCACTAAATTAAGTTCTATTGAACAAGAACTATGAAATCTATATCTTTGCATTGCCTAGTTTACTCTCTCTCCTGAGATAACATAACATAATAGTTTTTAATCGAAGGGCTATCTAAATTTCCACATCCCTGGATCGCCTATTCTCCTGGATTTGTTTTACAAAAAGACATGCAAAACTCAATTTCGCATAAGGAATTCCATATCCATGATGCTCCATTGTCGCTTCAATATCATAAGGTTTTATCTTCACTGAAATCTCCATTCAGATAAATAGCATTGGTATGCTTCTAAAAGCTAGAATGCATCTATTGAACTATCATAGTCTTCATCCTAGATATTCTTTTAAGACTATAATGTCATCATTTAAGAAGACATGAGGAAGGGATAGCAAAGGTCATTTTATTTCTCTTGAAAGAAACATCTAATGCATTCTTGAAAGAATAGAGTGGAGGACTTATCAATAGACATCTTCTATTATTACACACCATAAATTGACCTTTTTATTGGCTTGCCATCTTATCTCTACTTGAGCTTGATTTCAACCCTTACTTTTAAAACAAGGTTTCAAAATTTGCAGCAAGGTATTATATCTAGGTGTTTATTATAGAATCTTATGCTATCATGTCTCAACATTGTCTTGGCCTCAAATTACATAGGGACAATAAAAACTCTTGGCCTAAATACGCACAAAGTTGACTAAGTCTTCGGCCTTAGAAAAAAAAAAAATAGCTTAGTTTTCAAGCCTATTGGCTAGACACAGTCACGACACTATATTCAAAGTACGTTGGCCCATTTCATAACGAGTATTGGTCAATAAATATATACAAGAAATAAAGTTCTTAAATAAAGACAACAAGGCTTATATGCAACGAACAAAGCCTATACCATAACCATTATTCGCAGTAAAGGAATAAAATATTCTCTCCTTTTACTAAGCTATAAATTTTATCCAAAAATCGGCCTTCTGTTTCAAAACCTCACCTTCTCTACCCATCGATCTGCTATCCGATAGCATAAGTGATGTTCCACTCCCTTATTTCGATGGTGAAAGCCTTCTCCTCCTGTCACGGTGTATATCCTTCCAAAATATAGAACGTCTATTCTGAGTAAGTACACACGTTTCTGCGTGTTACCTGTCATCGTCATGCCCTGAGTCTCTTACTATTCTCTTTTCTTCAGACTCATGGTGTTAGCTCCCGAGTTATGTCCATGGCAACTATATCCTGTTGTCCCCGATAACATAATAATTTCCCAAAGCTTCTCTAGCGATATGAAGACTTTTATCTCATTATAAGCATTGGCAGCTGCGCCCCCCATTTCTCTGTGTTAAACATCATTTTTTTTTTATGGTTCTCCCCTGCGGAATACCTTTCCAAAAGAAAGAACCCCCCGACTTGTTCCCATAATGGTTTCTTTTATTATTCAAAAACCAACCATTCAAAAGTAGTTAAAATAACTACCCCCTCCCGCGGATTCTCTCCTCAAGGTTTATGAGCAACAAAAAATGCCCACTAAGTCATGGGTCTCTCCACAAAATTAGCCTGCGAATGCTCTTAGATGAGCATGCATGGTTTGAGTGGAATTTCCACCCCCTCACAACGACTCTCTCACTCTCTCTAAAGCATTACTATTCTTATCGATAAGAAAGGATGATTCATTGCTAAATGAGGTCGGTAATAACTAATCCCACTAACAACTTTGTTCCAACTTCCCAAAGTTTATATAAAATAATAGTTTATGAACTTAACTATTAATATCAATAGGTTTAATAATATGGTGACATAAGCTTATGCTCAATGCGTGATTGGGTCAAGATATTCTCCCCCGACTCAACTTGGTTCACCAATTTGCACCTACACAAGACTTAAGATGGCGTTAAACTATTCTTTTCCTTATATCTATTCCCTTCTCTTCGATGATGTTCTCCCTCCCTTTCTCGGAGGGGTGGAAACTTGTTCCCTGAATGTGACTTGCAATCACCAACTCGAGATTAGTGTATCATTAATCATTTCATAATCCTTATATGAAATCATCACACCTTGCCAACTTTTAAACACATGTCAATTTTAGTCAAATAAACATAACTCATGAAAACACTGATTTTTCGAGACATTTTTCCTAACATCAAATCATTGAATCATGCATAATCATCTACTAATTACTTCAAAAGTAAAAAGTAAAACATAGTTAAAGTTAGGGGTGTAACAAGTGGAATATTTTAGAAGGGTTTTTAAATGAGGCTGGCAGGGGGTGTAGTGGAGGCCATGTCCTAATCTCTTTTTTTCTGAGTTTTTATGCATGGATGCTGTTATTTACTGTTATTTTTTACAGAATCCTTTCATTTGCTTCTATGTTGCTTTCTATTTTGATTATTGTTTTTGGAGGTTGCCATTACATCTCCTCATCACTGTGGTAACTTCCTCAAAGAGTAAAGGTATAAGCATATTCAAAATTATCTTGTTGAAGATACATTAAATTGATTTGGAAATTATTCCAAAATCTGTAATATGGTGCATGAGAAGCAAAAATGAATCCAATATTAAAGATGCCAGCTTAATAAATCATAAATTAATTCTGTAAACACTTCATTGATTTTCAGCATTAGTCAGTAGTAGAAAGCAGAATATTATTAAAGAGAAAAACCGTCTATAAGAGAATAGAATATCTCAATAATGATTACATGTCTGACTCCAGAGGGCTGGAAGAGAGATAACTATAATCATAGATCCAATAGATATTGCTAGATGTGACATCAGCTCATTATCTCTGTAGAGTTAATAAATTTTGTCTGAGTTTACGTTCTTATATGTAAGTTTCGATGCCTGATTGAACCTTAATATTTGTTTTGATAGCCCCAAATATGTAAGTTTCGATGCCTGATTGAACCTTAATATTTGTTTTGATAGCCCCAAATTGGCATAACAATGGCTACATATTTGTCAAAATTCAAGGAGGGTTCCATGAGATCAGGTCATCGGTAGGGATTTCCTCTTGTAATAGTGAAGTTGCTGTTTCTTTGGCCTTTGTGAATGGTCATAATATTCCCTAAAGTTGCTATTCTTGCCAGATCTGTGATGTAGTTGCTGTATCGAGGCTTCTAAATGCTACTCTTGTGATTCCAGAGCTTCAAGAGGCTACAAGTACTAAGGGAATCAGGTGTCTTTTCCATTTTACTTCTATGATTTACTTCTTTCAGTGTAATTTAAGGAGTTGATTATGTGCTTATTTATTTCTGTCTCATATGTGCTAGTCTGTTTATGGCAGCTCTAAATTTAAGAGTTTTGGCTACCTTTATAATGAGGATCACTTTATTGCGGCGCTTGCGAATGATGTTTTGGTTGTAAAAAGCCTTCCAAAAATGTTCAAGAATGCTAGGAAGAACAATGAGATACATGTATTTACACCACACAATTCTGCCTCCCCTGACTTTTATCTTGAAGAAGTGTTAAAAGAACTGAAGAAGAAAACCCTAGTTGTGCTGTTGGTCTCTGAAGGGGGATGCTTACAGGTAAGAGGAAACACAAATTCTCAGTTCAGCATTACCTACATTTTCTTTATTGGCCTCATAAGCAAATCTAATTTAAATTTTAGTTGGCATGCACAATATTTTTAATTGTTGTGATTATTTCAAGTAAGGGAGAGGGTCACTATTTTACTAATCAAAAACGTAAAACTGTTATTTAAGGAATAATTGGACATCCACATTAGAATAGTAACTAGTAAACTAGGTCATCACATAAAGAGCAAAGCATGGTGAATTTATGGCACCAAAACTATATTCAGATTCTCAGCCAAAGAAAGCAAAAATCAACACTGATTTATGTATCACTATCAGCAGTCATATAAGGCTTAAAAGTGGTAGTCATTGAATTCAAACACAATCTGGAAAGTCAGATTAAGTTGGATGCAGACACTTAATGTTATGAAAAATGATCTACATTATGAATAGTTTGTTAAATTGTCCTCTGTCACTGAAAGTTGCAAGAATGGAATATCATTTACATATTTCCATGCTACATGACCAGGTTACCTGCTAGGATAGATACAGAAGGTCCTTTCAACTAAAATAATGTTGGAAAATGGACCAACATTCTAAGCCATGAGAAATATTATAAAATAATATTAAGAAATTCTTACCTGCCAAAAGTATAGAAAACTAGAATTCATGTTTCCATAACTTGATCAAAAGAATGGACAAGCACACAATGAAGAAATGAGGATGAAGATTTGGTAAAAATATCTGTTCCAGTTTGAAGATGGAAATTATACATAATTTTGTTTGTATCATCAGTAGAGTTGAGGAATTGAAATAAACATATAAAGTCTGGAAAACAGTTTGACCCCATTCTATGTTTCATAATCAAGAAGGAGCATTTTCAAAAAATTACAAATCAATAAATTTAATGTTTATAATAGTTGAGAACAATTGTGTTAATATAATTTATGGACTTTAGCTAATTGTGCTGTGCAAGGGCATTCGATTTTGGAGTATTAAGCTACATAGTTAGGATTATAAAGTTGTCCACTTGCCTGCGTATGAATCATTTGGTTTCATGCAAGATGTCATTTGCATGAAATGATTAGTAATGCATGATTGATCTAGGAGGATTTGGCGCTTTGCTCATCTTGAAGTACAAAAGTGTTCTAGAGTCCAGACCATATGCTGTCTTCACAAGATTTAGAACCTTCCAAAGCACTTGGGTATTCTATGTTGCACAGATCTGACAGTGCCATTCTGTTCTGCACAACTCTTTTGCATAGTTTCAAAAAATGACAAAAAGATGAGTGATTGCATTGCTTTAACTCCCCTGAAATCACTTCATCTTCAACATTTGCATATTAATGTTCTATTATTCATTCTTTGAGTAGACATGGAGTAGATAAACATCAATTGGTAGACATATTGCAGCATATAACCAACCTCTCAAATCTTTGAACACAAAATTGGTATAATACAACTTTGCATTGTAGTTTTGGCATAGTCATTTATTGTTCTTGTAATCTCTTTGTTTTTGCACTCTATCATCTTCTCATTCGCTTTAGTTCATAATACGTCTGAATCTGTTTGACAGTGTTGTTCCCCATGTCACACCTAAGCCTTGGATTTGTGGTAGCAGAGTGTCTTTATTATCATGTGTCATGTCCCCATCCTAGTCAGCACAGCTGGTGACGTGGTTAGCCTATCATTTGATCCTCGTAGGCTGACAGGAGTGTTCAGAGGATCCTTTTTGGCAGTTGCTCAGTGTTGGTTAGCTCCAGTTTGCAGTGTGTCAGGTTTGGGCCTTCGCAGAATCTTCCAGAGAGTCTTTTCAGAGAACTTTCTATTTTTAGAAAGTTAGGTCAGGCGGAAGCTGCTATTTCGGGCAGGGCACCTGGTGCACTTTATCAGCTCAGATTCGACCCAGTTCAGCAGATGGTTGATTTGACGGAGAAATAAGGAGTAATTCATGGATTATTAAATATTTAATAATTTGACTTTATTATAAAGTCACTTTATTGAAATATTAAAGTATTTAATTAATTGGCTCAATTATAAAGTATTTTAATTATACTTTATAATATATTATTATAATGTGACTTAATGAGTATTTAATGCTCATTAAAAGTGGACGCCAATTATTTAATCCTTTTCCTAAGTTCAAAAGTGAATATTATATCATTTATTTAAATGATTATTTTAATGAAGGATTAGGTCGAATTTTTCAAAGAAGAGAATATATTACTCTTCACAGGCAAAATCGAACTATCTTGATTATTATTCAATTTTGTCTTCTGAGCATTGGAGTTTGCAAACCCTAGGGTTTCTGGCGAACATCGTTTCTGGAGAACGTAACCTCTTCAGAGATCAGGCATACTGAGGCTGTGAGATACCAGCTGAAGATTGCACTTGGTGATTTCATCAAGAAGTCACAGATTGAGCTTAATCATTTAATCAGCAGAGATCATTCATCTTCCATCAGAGGCGACTTCATCCATTTCCATTCATCTGAGTTCTGGCACAAATTTCAAGAATCCGTACTGTTCATTAATTGCTGTACTTGGCCGTACCAGCAAGGCCGTACTTCTTTGTTACTGAAGGAACGCCTTCCATCTTCAGTCTCTGGCAAGTGGGATAGGGACGCAGTGACTACTGGAGATCTTTGCATGGGGATTTGAGCTCGAGATTCTTCTCATCAATTCTGGCCGTACCTTCTTATTATTGCTGCAGCCGCCATTACAAGAAAACCAGGTTTTTCCAATAAATTTTCCATCATTGTTTCCTGTGTTCAGTTTCTGACTCTGTAAAGGCTCAAATAATATAATATAATGAAGCGCCTTAGTTCTTGAGCAAGTTTTGGAACATTAAATGCTTTAATGTATTTTTTATGAATTTATTTGCATTTATAAGCAAAATCGCATTTTTTACATTATTGTCAAAAACCCTTCAAAATCACAAAAACACCAAAAATTGCAAAAACGACAAAAAAATCAATTAGGGTTTGAACAGAGAACCACCAGGGTTTCCATCATTGTTTCCTGTGTTCAGTTTCTGACTCTGTAAAGGCTCAAATAATATAATATAATGAAGCGCCTTAGTTCTTGAGCAAGTTTTGGAACATTAAATGCTTTAATGTATTTTTTATGAATTTATTTGCATTTATAAGCAAAATCGCATTTTTTACATTATTGTCAAAAACCCTTCAAAATCACAAAAACACCAAAAATTGCAAAAACGACAAAAAAATCAATTAGGGTTTGAACAGAGAACCACCAGGGTTCTGACAGTGGTATCAGAGCACAGATCTCCTGCCATCCTGTGCTTTTTCAGTGATTATTCAGAATACAGTGCATTTCTGGGTTGCCTTTTATGAACCAAGACATTATTCAGTATACCAGAGGTGTAGGGACAGGCAAAGACGAAGACTGGACAGGTCCTCCGATTCCAGAAGGTCAGACAGTATCGGGAGTGCTTGGTTTTCACAGATCCAGTTCAGACGGTAGTGAAAACAGTGTTGCAACCCTAATGGCAGATCGTGAGACTTCCTCAGAGACTCGCAGAGATCCAGGGAAGGCACATGCAGAGGGTGACATTACTGATGAGGAGTTTAGACGGAGACACGACAACATGATGGATATGATGTCGCAGTTGATGGGTACTATTAGGCAGTGTACGCCCACACAGCCTCATTTCATACAGATTGGACGGACGAGCGGGACCACTCCAGTGGATCAGCCATTGGCATCAGCTCCTAGGCAGCCGTTACCGATCTATCAGGAGCGTAGGCCAGGCCAGCCTACTTTCTTACCCAGAGATACTCCACCTCAGACTCCAGGAGCAGAGCACCAGGTGCATCATCAGGACTTCCAGCCACAGAACGGCATGTCAGTGGCAGACTTGACGAGATTTCATGGCGAGTACATGTCTTTAGCGCCTGAGATCCGGCAGGCACTCACGTTTCATGAGTTTATAGATGTCTATAAACCCAGAGGAGGAGGTAGATTTGATCGTAGACCCCCACAGCATCAGCAGCAGCCACAGGTGAATAGGGATTTACAATATGCTGTGAGCAAGATTACACTGCCATATTTTGATGGGTCAGAGAAGACATCAGCTAGGTCATGGGTCCAGAAATTGGACAACTATCTGTCACTTAGACCTATGCAGGAGGATGAGGCAATTAAATTTGCCACTTTACATCTGGACGGAGTAGCGCATGATTGGTGGCACCACGGCATGTACACGTTAGGCCATCATGCGGTTAATACCTATCAGGAGTTCTCGAGCCGATTGATAGAGAGATTTGATAGGAAGGATCCAGAGTTGTATTTCAGAGAATTGGCTCAGCTCAGACAGACTGGTAGTCTGGAAGCATACATTGGCGAGTTTCAGAGAGTGGCAGTCATGGTGACTGGCATTTCCGAGAGGAGACTCATTATATTATTTGTTGAGGGTTTGACCGAACCCATGAGAGGTTGGGTCAAGGCTTTTGACCCTCCCACACTTCAGGAGGCCATGCGGAAGGCACGCAGCATGGAACTTGCCGCACCTCGCAGCAAGTTCAATTCAGGGTCCACTCCATACACGAGACCCAACAGACCTTTCGATAGAAACAATGACAGAAATAGACCCTTTGACAGGAGGAAGGATCAACAGGATCCTAAGAGACAGAATGCACCCCCGTTTGACAGAGAGACTTTGAACGAATTACGTAAGAAGAAGTTGTGTTTTTGGTGCAAGGCACCCTATGATGAAAAGCACATATGCCCACTTCGTCCGAAGGTCAAAAATAATCAAATGGAGTGGTATTATGAGGGCGAAGAGCAATCTGATCTGTCAGACCAGCAAGCTGATTCCGAGCCTTCAGATGATGAGAAGTCCGAAAATGAGATTGAACATGAAGGCGGAAGGAAGCTACAGGAAGCCCATCTGACTAGTCTTCAGAGAGATGGTTCATTTCGACTCCGTGGGCTCTTAGCAGGTCAGAAGGTGATTACTTTGTTGGATACGGGTGCGACACATAATTTTATTGATGCACGTTTAGTGGGGAGACGTGGTATCCAGACAGAGGCTTTCGAGGGTATCCGAGTCAAGGTAGCTGACGGATACACTCTCAGGTGCGACAGAAAGATTACTGATCTGCCGATGAGATTGAACAACTATGAATTCAAGACTGAATTCTATGTTGTTAATATGGGTGATACAGATGTGGTACTAGGGATGGCATGGTTACATGATTTGGGTGAGTTCACGCTCAACCTACGGGATATGGAGATGAAATTCAAGGTTGACGGAAGGCCACATGTCATCAAGGCAATTCGGGACAGTAATCTTAGGATGGTTTCATTCAGACGGATGGAGAGGCTCATTCGTCATGATATGGTTTACTGGGCGGCTGAGTGCATGTTGATGCCAGCCCAGCAGGAGCCGCAGAAGGGGGAGTACCACCCTGACATACAGATTCTGAGGACTAAACACTCCAAGGTGTTTAGTGACATTCCACCTGGTAGACCGCCAGACAGGGGTACGGAGCACATTATTGAGTTGGAGGAGGGCGCCAAGCCCGTGATGATCACCCCCTACCGACATCCGAAACGGCTCAAGGATGAGATAGAGAAGACTATTAATGAGTTGTTGGCTATGGGTCATATCAGACCTAGCAAATCCCCTTTTGCTTCATCGGTTGGTTTGGTGAAGAAGAAGGATGGATCACTTCGGATGTGCATCGATTACAGGCAGCTCAACAAAAGAACCATCAAGAACAGGTATCCCATTCCGCGCATTGATGAGCTGATAGATGAGTTGCATGGCGCAGTCTTCTTCACGAAGATTGATTTGAGATCAGGTTACCATCGAATCGGGATGACGAGGATATAGAAAGCAGCTTCGTTATGTTTGGTCACCAGGTTCTTAGTTATGCCGCCGGGTTAACCAATGCACTACCACCTTTGGGGCAACTATGAGCGGTTTCGATTGCTCGGTTAGGGGAGATTTGTATTAGTCTTCTTGGCCATTTGTTTCATGAGTCATGAGAGAACATCGGCTCATTTGGACACAGTCTTGGGTATCTTAGCAGATGAGTCTTTCTATGCTAAGGAATCCAAGTGCGAGCTTGGCATGGAGGAGTTGTTATATCTAGGGCACATAATCAGTGCCAAGGGAGTGAGTATGGACCCTGAAAAGGTCAGAGCTATTGTTGACTGGCCGGTACCTGAGAACCTTACGCAGCTTAGAGGTTTCATTGGGCTGTGTGCATTCTACAGGAGATTTGTTAGCGGGTTCTCACGTCACGCCGCACCCCTTACAGACTTGACGAAGAAGGGGGCTTTTCAGTGGTCACCACAGGCGCAGGAGTGCTTTGACAGGTTTAAGGTGATCATGACTTCATGTCCGGTGCTAGCATTGCACGACTTTTTGAAGTCATTTGATTTATTAATGATGCTTGGGAGGGCATTGGTGCGTTTTGCGATCTTGAGGCGTCATCCGATTACATTTAGGCGAGCTTCGAAGTCACGGGGGTTTATAACATTCACGACAAAGGGAGATGTTAGCCATTATGCATGCATTGGCTAAGTTTAGGCAGTACCTGGTAGGCAGCAAATTCAGTGTTCGTACTGATCATAACAGCCTAAAACATTTCCTTGGACAGCGAGACTTGAACGAGAGGCAGCAGAAATGGGTCAGTAAACTGCAGTCATATGACTTCGATATTACTTTCATTAAGGGGAAGCAGAATATAGTAGCTGACGCCTTGTCTCGTAGACCCCAGTTGAATGCCTTAGCACAGATTACAGAGGATTGGAGGCATCGGATCATTGCAGAGTATGCTAAGAACCCATGGGCTTCTAGCATCGTTGACAGAACAGAGCAGGACGACAGGTATACAGTCGTAGATGACTTGATCATTTACAAGGGGCGGATTCTTTTGGTTCCTGACTCTGAGTTACGGACTACAGTTTTGAGAGCCTTTCACGACCTTCCTATGGCGGGCCATCCTGGATACTACAAGACTTACAAAATGGTTCGGGAACGGTTTACTTGGAAAGGGCTAAAAACTGATGTTTTGCAGTATGTCCGTGAGTGTTCTGTGTGCCAACAGAACAAGCAAGAGCACACCTATCCTGCTGGATTACTCCAGCCACTTCCGATACCTGACAGGAAGTGGGAGTGTTTATCTATGGACTTTATCACGGGTTTGCCGAAAGCCCAGGGTAAAGATTGCATTTATGTAGTGGTCGATCGGTTGACTAAGTACGCCCATTTCTTCCCGATTACGACTACTTTCACAGCATCGCAGACTGCAGAGTTGTTCTTCAGAGAGGTTTTCCGACTGCATGGATTGCCTCGGACGATAGTCAGCGATAGAGACAGCCGGTTCATGAGCAACTTTTGGCAGGAGTTGTTCAGACTTTGTGGGACCGAGCTGACACCGAGTACCAGCTACCATCCACAGACCGATGGACAGACAGAGATTGTCAATAAGTGGGTGGAAGGTTATTTGCGCAATTATATAGCTGGTCAGCAGAGAGCGTGGGTGAGGTGGATTTACTTGTGCGAGTATTGTTATAACTCGACTCACCATATGACGATACAGATGACCCCCTTCATGGCATTGTACGGGTATGAGGCGCCCAATCTTCTGGATTTGATTTTGAGCGATAGCAGAGTGCCGAGTGGAGGTGATATGATGCAGAGTCAGCAGGACATCTTGAGGTCTCTCCGAGACAATATCCAGCAGGCACAGAATCAGCATAAGCAGTATGCTGATCAGAAGAGGGTTGAGCGCAGTTTTGAGGTGGGTGATATGGTGTACCTCATGTTGCGGCCGTATCGTCAGTCTACTCTGCGGAAGAGTGGGGCAGAGAAACTAAAACCTCGCTACTATGGTCCATTTCGTGTTGTCAGACGAGTGGGTGAGGTTGCTTATGAGTTGGACTTGCCGGTGATAGCAAGGTCCATAATGTATTTCACGTTTCTCGCCTGAAAAAGGCATTGGGTCAGCATGTTATACCCTCTCCAGTTTTGCCACCCCTTGATGATGAAGGGAAACTGATATTAGTACCTGAGGCCATCCTTGATATGGGGAGAACACCTTGGTGTGATCGGGGAATATCTGGTCAAGTGGAGAGATTTGCGGTTGAGGGATGCTACATGCAAATTCGGGCGATTTTCACGGTATCGAGTTGAGATTGCCGAGGACAAGCAATTTGGTTGTCATGTCCCCATCCCTAGTCGGCCACTGGTAGTGGCGATGAATTAGCCTATCATTTGATCCTCGTGAAAGGTGAGGAGGTGTTGAAGGATCGCTTTGGCGATTACTTTCGGTGTTGGATTTAGCTCCAGTTTGCGATTAATGTCGGGTTTGGGCCTTCCAGAATCTTCGAAGAGTCTTTTGAGAGAACTTTCTATTTTTAGAAAGTTAAGGTCGAGCGGAAAACTGCTATTTGAGCGGGGGCACAGTGCACTATCGGCTTCAGTTCGACCGGTTGGATAGGTTGATTTGGCCGAGGAGAAATAAGGAGTAATTCATGGATTATTAAATATTTAATAATGTGACTTTATTATAAAGTCACTTTATTGAAATATTGAAGTATTTAATTAATTGGCTCAATTATAAAGTATTTAATTATACTTTATAATATATTATTATAATGTGACTTAATGAGTATTTATTGCTCATTAAAAGTGGACGCCAATTATTTAATTATTTTTCCTAAGTTCAAAAGTGAAAATTAAATCATTTATTTAAATGATTATTTTAATGAAGGATTAGGTCGAACTTTTCAAGAGAGAATATATTACTCTTCACAGGCAAAATCGAACTATCTTGATTATTATTCAATTTTGTCTACTGAGCATCTGAGCTTTGGAGTTTGCAAACCCTAGGGTTTCTGGCGAACATCGTTTCTGGAGAACGTAACCTCTTCAGAGATCAGGCATACTGAGGCTGTGAGATACCAGCTGAAGATTGCACTTGGTGATTTCATCCAGAAGTCACAGATTGAGCTTAATCATTTAATCAGCAGAGATCATTCATCTTCCATCAGAGGCGACTTCATCCATTTCCATTCATCTGAGTTCTGGCACAAATTTCAAGAATCCGTACTGTTCATTAATTGCTGTACTTGGCCGTACCAGCAAGGCCGTACTTCTTTGTTACTGAAGGAACGCCTTCCATCTTCAGTCTCTGGCAAGTGGGATAGGGACGCAGTGACTACTGGAGATCTTTGCATGGGGATTTGAGCTCGAGATTCTTCTCATCAATTCTGGCCGTACCTTCTTATTATTGCTGCAGCCGCCATTACAAGAAAACCAGGTTTTTCCAATAAATTTTCCATCATTGTTTCCTGTGTTCAGTTTCTGACTCTGTAAAGGCTCAAATAATATAATATAATGAAGCGCCTTAGTTCTTGAGCAAGTTTTGGAACATTAAATGCTTTAATGTATTTTTTATGAATTTATTTGCATTTATAAGCAAAATCGCATTTTTTACATTATTGTCAAAAACCCTTCAAAATCACAAAAACACCAAAAATTGCAAAAACGACAAAAAAATCAATTAGGGTTTGAACAGAGAACCACCAGGGTTCTGACATCATGTCTTGGTGGCAACAGAGTTTCTCATCCGAAGCCCTCTCTTCATCTTGTTTTCCCACTCACACAAGGTGTGACTACAAGAAGATTGGTCTCAAAACCCGTGATCCATTATATTACCTTCATGATCTAAGCAGAGGGCAAACCTAATGACTTTAAAGATGTTTCAAAATATGTTGGAGAATGGTTTGCAATTGTAGAGGGAAGATTTAGAGCAACATGATACATGTGAAAAAATTGGACTGATCAGTCACTTTGATCAACTCCTACAACAAGTTCATACTCATTTAGGCTTGCCAACTTTATCAATATAGAAAGAATTTGGTGGCCAAATGTTTGACAATTTACAAGTTAATTTGGATGTCTTTATGTTTGAAGATAAAATAGATGTTGATGCTCTAGATAACTGGATAAACCTCATTTTCTCACATTAGGAACACAATCAATTGTCTGATGACTGATAAAAAAAAGATCACTATTGAGAGTTTCCTTTGTATGTAAAGAAATGGTGGAATAACCAGAGGATGATGTGGCATCTGTAGATATCTGGAATGGTTTCATGGAAGCCTTGAAAGAAGACTATTTGGAAACTATGATGACCGATATATCAAATTTTCCCAACTTTGTCAAGGTTGCAGCCATTTTGTTCAAGAAGATACTGATAAATTCCATACTTAAACTTCTAAATTGAATATCCAAGAAGAAAAAAAAAACTCATTTTGAAATATAGGTTAGGATTCAGACCATACAACCAAAATGACATGGACTTCTTCACTAACTCTTCCTTAGGAAAAGCCCCTTGAGATATGCTTGCAAATTTGAAGGCATGGGCCAACCATAAGTCCTAGGACAAGTCACAAAATAAGAACTCCAAGTTTGAAGCAAGGAAAACTCAAAGCAAGAAGGAAAAGGACCTTTGTGTTATTTTTTGAAGATGAACACAACCCTTGAAGATCAAAAGGAGCAGTAAATGGTGAATGATGCACGATTCTTATGGCCACTCTGTTAAGGAATGAAGTTCTTGGAAAGTGTTGTTTGTATAGAAGAAAGTGTCTAGTTCTACTACATCTGCCCAAGATAAAGGAAAATAGATCGTGGAATTCAATTCTTGTTCCATTGCAACAACCGCCACCATAACTTCATCTTCCAATCTAGATCTAAAAGAGGCAAAAAGATTGTTCCGTTCTCAAATGTGGGCCAATGGGTGAGCAATACACTTTGTTGTTGACAATGAGAGTAAAAAGAACCTGATTTCTCTAGAACTAGTTTAAAGATTGAACATGTCATTGACACCTCACTCACAACTGTTCACCCTTGGATGATTTAGCTTGAGTTTTGAGAAAGGTTATCCTTTGCAATGTAATGCTAGTAGAGGTATGTGATATTTTACTTGAAAAAATATATCTTTATCATTCACATACAATATGTTAAACATATGGAAGCAATTTTGTCTTAGATACTTCTGAGAAGAGATACCACATATTGGAAGTAGTCCCCAAGATTTCATTTATTAGTGTGCAAGAAGCCAGTGAGTTCTTGTATGAAATTTGTGCTCTTAATGGTGAGACTTGAACTTAAGAAAGGAATCCTTGTAGTATAAGTTGAAATCACACCTCCTTTTAACAAATTGTTGGAGGAATACAAGAATGTTTTTCTGTTCCCCATTGAAGTGCTCAAGTTGTGTGTGGTGAAGCATACTATTGTTTCAATTCTTGGACTAACTCTTTATAATTTCTCACTATATTTCTATTCATTTCTAGAGAACAAAGAGATCAAATAGCAGATATTTGAACTTTTGGAAAAAGGATAACAGGCCTAGTTCTTTACCTTGCAAAATTTCCATCATGTTTTCATGAAAGGATGGGACATGGAGGTTGTGCATCAACAGTAGGGCTCTCAACAAGATTATTGGGGGTCTTCTATCCTCTTTGAAGGATAGAAGACCTATTAGACCAGCTCCATTGTTCTTCACTAAGATAGATCTCAAGTTAGGGTACTATTGATTTCTTGTTAAGCCCTCAAACATCTGAAAAGATAGCCTTAAAAGCAAAGGACTGATTGTTTGAATAGTTTGTTAGGCTCTTTAGCTTGACGAATGCTTTTGTGACATTCATGTCAATGATGAATGACATTCTTTGGTCATACACTACATTAATTTGTGTTATTTATCTTGATGACATTGTCATCTTTAGGAAAACATAGGATAGACATCCATGCTATATTTAATATTTATTGAGTGCACAAAACTTTTTGTCAACACAAGTTGTTTGCAAACATGTAGAAGAGGTCCTTTAGGGGTGAGCGATAGCGAACAAGTTCTTTTTCCATAGAGGAAATACTATATCTTAGGTATATTGTTGAAACACATGGATTTCACATGGCTTCAACAAGATCTACATCATTCAAGAATAGCCTACAACAAAGATCCTCATAAGACTTGCAGTTTCTTGGGGTTGAAAATTTTCTATAGGAAGCTTGTACGTGGCCTTTGAACCAAGTTTCCAAAGGTGGTGCCACCACAATTTTCAGTTGGTCAATTGCATGCCTAAAAGCATTTGAGGAATTGAATTCAAGATTTGTTCCATGCTAGTTCTTGTGTTATCTGATCTTCAACAACCATTTGAGATTGAGACCGATGTATATGACTATACATTTGGAGCAGCCCTCACTCATATAGTTGCTAACCGCAAGACATTTATTGGTCTGGTACGAAAAATATCCCTTTAATGATCTAGAGATTTATGTCATTGACATGGTATTTAAGCAATGATATCACTACATTCCAAGAAAGGAGACCATCATCGCCATATATCACAAACTATTCTAGTTCTTTTAGACTCTTAAAAAATTGCAGCAAGAGTATCATTGGAGATAGTCTTCATATCTTTAGCAGTTCCATTGGAATGTCAAGCATAATAAAGGAAGTGTTAATCCCATAGCAACATTTCATTTAGATGGAATTTACAAGATGTAGAAGAAGTGTAAATGGAACTCAATTATCTAGGTCTAAAACAAGAAAAACTTGGGAAAACTGGACAAACTAAAAGATGCAATATTCATAAAAATAGAAAAATAAACTGATAGCTATAGCTATAGCTGGTCAATTGCACAATTGAAAACAATTGAGGAATTGAATTCAAGCTTTGTTCTATGCTAGTGCTTTTGTTACCTAATTCTCAACAACCACTTGAGATTGAGATTGTTGCATATGAATAAACATTTGGAGCAGCCCTCACTCAATTTGGTCACATAGTTGCTAACCACTACAAGACACTTATTTTTGTGATAGGAAAATATCCCCAATATGATCTAGAGATTTATGCCATTATCTTGGGTTTTAGCCAATGGAATCACTACATATTGGAAAAGGAGACCATCATCCACATAGATCTCAAACCTTTGCAGCTCTTGTAGATGCTAATAAATTGCAGTAAAAAAGCACTAGAGATATTCTTTCAATCTTCAGTATTTAAATCCCATAGTATCATTCCATTTACATGACATTAACATGGTCTTGCAAAAGTGTAAATGAAACTCAATTACCTAGGTTTAAAACTTGAAAAACTTGGGAAAATTGGCAATCTAAAAGATGTAGTAGTTGTAAAAATAGAAAATTTTTGATAGCTATAAATTAAACAAACTAGTATTTAAAAGAAAATTTATTCCTAGGTTGCTTGTTTTTGAATTTTTTTTGAGATTTTCTTAATTAGAATGGCATGATGGTTCAAATTGGCATAGGAAAATTGGCAAGCCATGATTGTGAGTTTTTTTGAATTTTTGCTTCTATGTGCAATCTTGTAGAAAATTGTTTGAGTAGATCTTTTGTCCATGCTCTTCCCTCTATGCTTGAGGCATGCTGACATGAGACCAAATCTTGGTTAGAGTTGTACAATTTAGATTTAGACTTTGTCAATATCTATCACTGATTTCATAGTAGTAAAGACAATTTGATATTGCCACTTGTAGGATGGATTTTTGTGTCATTTGGAGTACTTGTGTGTATTGAATGAGAAGTTGATGGTCACTTCAGAGTTGTAAGGACTCTTGTACTATTGAAAAAGCATTTCTTTTGGCCATATCTCAAGTTTTATGTTCCAAATTATATTTGATCCTTTACTACTTCTGTCATAGCTAATTTGACAAACAAGAAGCAATTAACATATACTCCTTTGTTGGCATTGAACAAGTCTTGAGAATTATTTCCCACGAATTTCCTTTTAGGTTTAATTACTATTGAGCATGAGAATGATTGTTTGCATGTATTAGTAGATAGATTCTCAAGGATGACAATTCTTGTACCATGAAAAAGGGCTATCTAAGTTTTAAAAACAAAAAAGTGGTACTTTAAAAATGTATAGGTTTATTTTGGTTGCTATTTACCATCGACCAAAGTAACTAATTGTGAGACAAGATTTTTGAGCAAATTTTGGATAGCACACCAATGATGGACACAAAGTTGACCAAGTCCATTGTATTCTGTCCTTAGATTGATGGACAAACTAATAAGGTGAACAAGATGATTGTGCATCTTCTCAAAATGTACAATTGCAAGCTGCATTGCACCTGGGATGAATGCCTAACTTTCCTTTTGTTAGTGTCCAAATTTGCAAGCCTCAAAATTCACAAAAATTGCCTAGGTCCTTGCCCCATTGTGCCCTTGCCATGTTTTTCCCATCAATTATGCCCGATTTGAGATATTTTCAATGGACTCCATATGTTCAAAGTGTCTCTTTATGTTGCTAATTTCCCCCCTTATACTTAGGTTATTTGTCCACATTGTCAAAATCCCAAAATTGTCTAAGTATAAGAAACATTTATGTTCAAGTTATAAATTTTGGGAAGTTTGAAAATTCCCTGAAACCTAGATAAAGAAATTGTTTCTAAGCCTTAGGTTCACAAGTCACTAGACACGTGACATCACAAAGTTTGTGAGTTTGAGAACTCTGCAAAATTGTGACATGGTTTGTTCATTCGCAAAAAGTGCAACAA
>VDFB02220034.1:0-26035 GCA_007258455.2 Sequoia sempervirens
CTAGAAATCTATCATCAATGACCTCATGTTACTCAGATGCAGCTGATTGAAGTCTTGATAAAAAGTCAGCTACAACATTAGCTCTTCCTGGTTTGTCAATGATTGTGATATTAAATTCTTGTAACAACAGGAGCCATCGTGCCAATCTACCAGAAATGGCAGGTTTGCTCATCAAGTACTTGATTGCTGCATGGTCAGTGTGGATGAATATCTAATAACCTATGTCATAATGCCTAAATTTATTCAAAGCATACACTACTGCAAGCAATTTCTTTTCTGTAACAATATAGTTGAGCTCAGGACCTTGAAGGTTTTTGCTGATAAAGTAGATAGCATGCTCAATTGAATTCTCTTTTTCACTTAAAACTGCTCCTATACCAAAATCAGACGCATTAGTATGTATGTGAAAAGGTAGGTTCCATTTTGGACCTTGAAGAACAAGGGCTTTAGTAAGCAAGTCCTTTAGCTGCAGGAAGGATTTTTCGTAGGCCTCGGTCCACGCAAATTGGGAATCCTTTGTTAACAAAGCATAAAGTGGACTAGCAATTTTACTAAAGTCTTTTATAAACCTTCTATAATACCCTGCATGACCCAAAAAACTTCTAACATCTTTTTGTTTTGCAGGAGTTTGTAAATTCTGAATAACTTCAATTTTAGCAGGGTCAATCTGAATTCCATTCTTTGAAATATGATGACCTAGAACAATACCTTATTCCATCATTAGAAAACACTTTTCACTGTTTAGAGACAAATTTTTCTCTCTACACCTTTTTAATACTTTTTCTAAATTCACCAGTGCTTCTTCAAATGTGACTCCATATGTAGTGAAATCATCCATATAAATCTCCATACATTCATGAGATATATCAGCAAATATACTAATTACTGCTCTCTGAAATGTTGCTGGTGCATTGCATAAGCCAAAAGGAAAGACTGAATACAAATGTCCCCATGGACAGGTAAAAGTGGTCTATTCCTTGATCTTCAGGCAACTTCATCTGATTATACCTGGCTGTAACTATCTAAGGAAAGATCTTTAACAGATAGTGAATCTAGCACTTGGTCTACAAAAGGTAAATGGAAAGTGATCTTTTAGTGGCATTGTCTAACTCTCTGTAATCTACATACTCTCCATTTCTCTCCTTTCTGTAGGATACGATCAATGGAGAAACACCTCCATTGCTGTCAGAAATTGGGTAATAAACCAGCACTTGCCAACTTTTGAAGTTCATTTTTAACTATTTCTCTAAGTGCTAGATTTATTCTTCTTTGAGGCTGCCTAACTAGTAAACAATCTTCTTTGATATAGATCCTATGAGTACAAATTTGAGGATCTATTCCTTGCATGTCCCTATATTCCCATGCAAAAGCTTTATGCTAATCTTGTAGCATTTTTAATAAGATAGCCTATTGATATTGTGACAACTTGCTATTGATATTCAAACAATGTATATGGGAGATGACAATTTCATCTGCTTCTAATGAGATTATCTATAGAACTACAGGTAATGTCGAAAATTTCCTGTGGCCAAGCAGAAAATTGTCAGAAGTTTAGGCAATGAACTCTCAGAATCTAGCTGCTGCAGGAAACATTGATGCTGACTGTCACTTAGATCAGATAAACTATCTGCATCAAGATTGAATTGCAGAATTTGAAAAAGCAAAGCATCTTCACTTTGAAGTTGAGAGAATGGATCATTTTGAAGCATCATCAATTAAGCCAAAGAATTGGCTTCTTCAGTTTCTTCTCCCACATCTGGCCAAACAGGTTGGGACAAATCTGGTTGAGGTTTAGCAGGTGGATACAAAGCCAATTTCTTTGTGGACTGCCTATCAGAAATGGTCATATCTCTAGAATTTAAGGTCCTCTAAAAGCATCAGCAGTTAAGCAACTATGGCTCTGCACTATGATAACTGATAATTCTCCCAAAGTTGCCTTTAATTGATAATACATATTATTGTAAAATCTCAGCAGGATACTCCTGCGATTCAGAGTGACATTTATATCTTCTATCATCCTACCAGTTTGATTATGGAGCTGTTCCGTGCTGCAGAACTGCTGGTGTAGACTCCACGTTTGAAATATTCAAGGAGTCCACAGTATGCTTTTTCATTACATTGATGGCAGCTCCTAAATCAATCAAAACATTTTTTACAACTTGGTCATTTATAGGTATCTGTACTACAGGGCTTCCAGGGTCAATATACTTTGGAATGACTACATTTCCCAGCATTATTCAGCCAATTTCCCTAAGACATGAATTGTTTGGGGATCTCTTTTTCTTTCATCTAGGGTTTCTTCTAACAGGCTTTTAATAGCTTTTCCAAAATGGAACATCTTTAATAGCCTGAAACAAAGGGATTTGAATTTGCACATTCTTGAGCTGATCTAGAATGTCAAAAGTGGGTTCTTCCATGAGTTTAGATTCAGTACTTTGTAACCTCTGAGGAAAAGGTGGTTTATCTTGTCTTTGCAAAATAGGTTCCGTAGAAACTGTATCAGGTATAGGCATATGCTCAGTGGAAACAGCAGGTGCATTAGATTCTTCAAGGGGTGAATCAGATATTTCTGTAATCAGAGGTAGTTTGGGAGCAGGTAAAGTAGTTTCAGACCTCAGATGGATGTCATTAATATTTAAGGCATAAGCTTGATATTGGTTGGCTTCAGAAATATACACAGGCTATTGAGGCTGTTGTTGTTGCTTATTATTAGGATTAGGCAATGGCTGGGCAGGCATAGGCGTTTGCTTTGGAGGTCTAGGATTTGTTGTAGTTGCTGCAGGAGGCAGCATAAGGGCCTGTTGTTGTGGCTGTGGAGGCTGCAAGAACCCAGGAGACTGGTTTTGCCATTGTTGAGGACCTCTCCATTGAGGATTGTGTTGCCAATTTCCTGAAGGTGGGGTCCATTGACCTTGTGGCTGCTGCCAACCTCCTTGAGGAGATTGCCACTGTGGGGTTTGATAATTAGGCCAAATTGGTTTAGGAAAATTCCATGGTGGTGGTGGTCCATATGCTTGTTGCCATTGGTTATTATAGCCAGAATAGGGATTACCAAAAGTTAAAGGGTCTTGAGGCATACCTTGCCTTTGGGCCCATGGTCTCCTTTGTGCAACAAAGAACACTTGATCATCATCACCTTCCATTGGTTTGAAATCAGTAGGCAGTTGTCTGGCTTCCAGATTAGCCACCATCTTGCATTTGTAATCACGCTTCTTGTCTACAGTATGGACAGAACTTAGCCAAAGCTACCTCAGCTTCTGCATGTTTTTTCTGAGCTTGCATAGTATCCAATTGTGTAGCCATATTATTAATGATGTCCTGCTTGAAATTAGATAGTAGATTTGTGATCTCCATCCGGGAAACTCCACCAGAAGAAGACTCCCCCACTGAAGCATGATGACCTCGACCCTTCTTAACTATTGCTCAAGAGTAGTTAAGGCATATCTTCTGTATATCATCCCAAGGCAGTTGAGTTATATCACCTCCTCCCATTAGGTCCAGGGCGTCAATATAGGCATCACTGATTCCCCTTAGAAAAAGTAATTTCTGAGAGTCCTCGTTAAGAGTATGGTTTGAGTTTCTTTTTAATGAAAACAAAAACCTTGAAATATAATCTTCCAGACTTTCATCGTCCTTCTACTGAATTTGGAATATGTCATCACCTTTGCTGGCACTCTTACAATATTCCTTATACTTTTCAAGGAATTTCGTCTGCATGGCTGCCCAACTATTTACAACGGCTCTTCCCAGACTCATGAACCATCTGAGAGCTCCCTCCTTCAAAGTGAAAGGAAATAGCTTCAGTTTATGAGCATCTATGTTGTAGTCATAACTGCGACAGAGGACATCAAATTCAAACAGAAAGGTTTCTGGGTCTTCTGTGACCAAGCCATAAAACTTTGGAAGCAAGGAAAAGGGGATATTTTTAAGATTGTCAGTATCTTGTTGGGGAACAATGGGAAACTCAAATGCAGGAGGTGGATTATTAGGTGGATTATTTGCCATGTTTGGGTGCTGGAATAGCAGAGCAAATGGGTTTTCCTCAGGTTCGTTATTAGCTGGGTCAAATGGTAGTTCAATTAACAAATTTTCAGGGAGGAACCTTCCCAGTGTGTCTCTTCTTCTTCTATGCATGCAATACAGTGAGTAATGGCTTGAAAGATTTTGAAATTTTTTGACTAACAGACTAAACTAATGCTGAAAATGACTTTGTTTCAAATCCCTAGATAGATGCCACATATCCTCGCGTAACGGCATAAAAATGGCTCGACTCAAAAGGATACGCAATATCACAAGAAAATCCTTCCTAGGAATTCACATACATCTCATTGTGACTAATATCTCTATGAACGCCTCTCATTTATTTGTCAAACTGTGGACGTAGAGGACTTTAAATGGCTTAAAGAAAATATATGCATCTTAGGAATTTGTTTTATCAAATCTTAGCAAAATACATACCGGAAAGAAATCACATTCTAAGTTTTACAATTTATAATGCAGGAATTTTAACTTAATCCATGCTTAATTAAAACATAAACTGTGAATAACTACTTAATGGAAGCACAAAACCATGAATCTAATCTTTTATACCGCATAGAATAAATTTCGCGTGGATGGACTCTATGGCCGGGCAGGAGCATAAGGATCGAAATTTGTATGAAAAATCCCTAAAAAAGATGAAAGCTAACTAGATATCAGTAGAAAGTAACATCTAACTAATTAACTATAGATACTTACTAAGTGGGCCCCCTTAGCAAGCATCTACTGATTACACAGATGCTGAACTCAGAACTTCATCAATCTTTATTCATGAAAACAGAATGAAATACATTGTTTTGTTGATGTGAAAACTAACAACGAACTCTGCTTCTAGTCAAACAGATTATGTCTTTCATTATCATACTAATTCTTACATGATATCTGCTACTCTGTTTCTATCTTACCTAAAAATCATCTATTACTCATTCTCTTCATCCTCTACTCTCTCACGTAGGAGGAGTATCTTATTTTTAAAACAGAAGAACAACTAACTAACTAACTTCATCAAAGAAAGACATGGAAGTAAAGTGTATCCCTAAATCAAGGAACAAACTTCATAAATGAATTTATCTAACCTTATTCAGAGAATTTGAAGGCCTACTATTTCCCATTGATTTTCATTAAAAATCTTTCCTAAATCGTTTCTTTGGCTAAAGAGTCTTGGCAGAGTTTCCCTTTAAAGTCGTAAGTGGTGAAATGGATTTACCGTAAGGTCAGAGCATCGGCCGCTGGGCTTTGACTTTTAATTTCATTCTTCAACAACTGGCAAATAAAAGGTACACAGACAAGAAAAAGGTATATGGTGACATACATGATATCTATTCATTAATCACATATTTCAAATCTATTTACTATTCTAAAAAATCAGATAATATATAATAAACATTTCTTGAGCTTCGGGTTGTGGCAATAATGCAACTGTTTATAATAGGTCAGAGGAATATAAAAGTCTCTTTGCTACAGGATATCCCTACAAAAAGGTTCTGGGCCAAAGCTTAAATAGCCTGAAATAGCAAAAATTGTGTCATTTTAAAAGTTTATCATAATATCAAATTATGAGCATATTTGTACTCATCAAGCATACTCCCTTTGGTCACATCCTCAAGAGGTATCCATATTCTATTTACCACTTCGGTCTGACCATCAGTTTGGGGATGGTATGCAGATCCAAAGTACAAATTGGTGCCCATTCTTTGCCAAAGAGTCTTCCAAAAATGACTCATAAACTTGGTATCCCTGTCTGATACAATGCTGATTGGTAAACCATGAATCCTGACTATCTCCTTAAAGAAAAGAGAGGCTATTTGACTGGCATCATTGGTTGCTCGGTATGGCATGGTAAGCCATTCGGTTGAATCTATCTTACAACAACATAAACACCGGCCCATACCTTGCCTTGCCTTGGGTAAAATCCATCTGGCAAAGTCCATGCTCTCATGATTCCCATGGCCTAGTAGGGAATAGAGGCTGCATAGTTTTGGTATAGGCCTCAAGATTTGAAGAAGTACTCCTGGCCTTTGACAACCATACAACTTCCAGCATACCTCCTGACATCTAGGTTCATTCTTGGCCAATAGTAAAACCTTTGAACCAATTCCTAAGTTTTGGTGATCCCAATATGACCACTCAATGCACCATTATGCTTTTCTTGTATCAAGTTTTGCGTAATAGAACCTCTAGGAACACATAGTTGGTTTCCTTTAAACAAGAGATAACTTTGCAAGGTATATTCAACATATTTGCTTGCTATGGAAATGATTCTTGTACTCAAGACATACCTTATAAATATCTGCAAAGTCTTCATCATCTACATATAGATCTTTGAAATGATCTATCCCAATGCTCTTCAACTGAATTTCCTGAATTGTGAGAACTCTTCTACTCAAGGCATCAACCACTTTGTTGAGAGCTCCTTTCTTGTGCTTGATATTGAAGGTGTATGCTTGCAAGTACTCCACCCATTTCATGTGCCTATGACTCAACTTCTCTTGTGAATTCAGGAAACTGAGTGCTTGGTTGTCTGAATACACTATGAATTCCTTGGGAAGCAAGTAATGCCTCCATTTTCTTAAAACCTGGACCAATGCATACATTTCAAGGTCATAAGGATAATACTTCTTCTTGGCTTCACTTGGCTTCTCTGTGTGAAAAGCCACCGGTCTGCCCTCTTGACTGAGAACAGCTCCAATAGCTACATTGCTTGCATCACATTCAATGGTGAATAGCTTCTCAAAGCTTGGTAACACCAAAATAGGTTGTGTAGCTATCTTTTCCTTCAGCAACTCAAAAATTTTGTTAGCTTGCTCATTCCATACAAACTTAGTCTTCATTCCTCCTTTTATGGTATCCAACATAGGAGCACAAATAGCACTAAACTATCTTATGAATTTTCTATAATACTAAGCAAGACCATGGAAGCTTCTTACCTCTATTGCTGTCTTTGGAGTGGGCCAATTGAGGATGGCTTCCACTTTGCTACTATCCATCTTCAAGTTGCCATGTGATTGCACAAATCCAAGGTACACCAGCTCTGTTTTGATGAATTCACACTTTTCTAGATTGATCATTAGCTTCTCCTCCTGCAGCTTCTTGAAAATCAGTTCTATATGTTGGAGGTGCTCTTCTCTTGTTCTGCTATAGATTAGTATATCATCAAGATACACTACTACAAACTTGTCACTGTAGTCTTTGAGGATTTCATTCATGAGTCTCATGAATGTGGAGGGGGCATTAGCTAATCCAAATGGCATGACTAGCCACTCATAGAGACCCTCATTGGTTTTGAAGGCTATTTTCCACTCATCTCCCTCATGTATCCTAATTTGGTGATAACCACTCTTTAAATCTATTTTGGTATAGTACCTAGCTTCACCTAGACAATCCATGAGATCTTCAATCCTAGGGATGGGAAACCTATACCTTATGGTTATCTTGTTTATTGCCCTAGAATCAGTACAAAGCCTCCATTCTCCTCCCTTTTTAGGTGCTAAGACAGTGGGTACTGCACATGGACTAATGCTTTTCCTAATGAGACCTTGGTTTAGAAGTTCTTGAATCTGCCTGGCTATTTCCTCATTTTGTTGAGGTGTCATCTTGTAAGCTGCCTTGTTTGGAAGGGTGGATCCTGGTATCAAGTCTATCCTATGACTTATGGTTCTTTTAGGAGGTAATGTTGTTGGTTGACCACTACTTACGATACCTTCATAGGTCTGCAACAAGTCCTATATCTCCTTAGGAAACTCTTGCTTTTCAGCTACTTTATCTTTGCTCTCCTCTCTTGGCTTTATCACCACTACATAGCCAACTCCTTCTCCTTCTTCCAAGGCTTTTAAGAACTCTTTTTCACCAGCTATGAGCAGTTTAGAACTTGCTGTCTGCACCTCTGCATCTTCTAGCAAAGACTGAATCTTGAAGGTTACATTGTCTTTCTTGAAAGTATATGAGTTCTTTGCTCCATCATGCATAGCTTGGCGGTCAAATTGCCATGGTCTACCTAGGAGCAAGTGACATGCATCCATAGGTAACACATTACACAAAACTTTGTCTTTGTACTTGCCAATTGAGAACTCCACCCATGCTTGTTCATTCACCAAGACATGCTGACCTTTATTGAGCCATGTGACCTTGTAAGGATTGTTGTGGGGTATCCTTGTCAACTTTAGCTTGCTGACTGCCTCCTCTGACATAATATTATCAGTAGAACCTGAGTGAATGATGACCTTACACACTTTCCCTATCATCTTGCACTTTATCCTAAACAAAGACCTCCTTTGGCTTGGCTCTTCTTTAACCGGTTCTTTGATCAAAGTCCTCATCATGAGATTCTCACCTTCCTCTAAGTTCAATAGCACTTATGGATGCTTATCTGTTGTAGTAGTCTCATCTTGAATCATATTAGTCCTCTTATCTCCTCCATGAGAAGTGCTACCTTTCTCTGTGCATCTATAGGCCGGGTGTCCCAATTGGTTCCTGTGGTAACATTTCATATTAGTGAAGTAGCTGCCTCTCCCTTGTCCACCACTTCTTCCTCTAGAGATGAAACCTCTTCCTCTACCACCTCTACTAGAGCTTCCTTCTTGCTATTTTGAAAATATAACTTCTCCTTGGGCTCTTGGTTCTGAACTTCTTCACTATAACCTCCTCTTTGTCCTCTGTTGTCTTTCCCTTTACCTCTGCTTTTGGGGTTTTGCTCTTGTTTCTTTCTGTTATGTTGTTTTTCTGTGTATTTATTTCTATTTATTCATCTTGTTGTTAGTTATGTTTTATTTGCGCTCCTTAATTCTAAACATTTTAATCTTTCTATATTTCTCCCAAGAGTTGTGAGTTAGGGTACAAGCTTGTGAAGGACGTGCATGATCAACAGAAACTCTGCTCTCTTTTTTTCTATTTAAACGCATAATAAACTGCAGTTTGTGCAGTATTCTCAGTTTGCTTTATTCTATTTTTATTCTTAGCATGTTCGAAATCTTTCTTTAGGTTTTCTTTTATAGCTTTCTGTAGCTTTATTTAATGGCTCATCTCTAAAACTCTTTATATAAGAGATCATTGTAGCAGAATATTGCACAGTTGAATAATATTGCAGTCTATCAATTTTCAAGTTCGCTGTTCACTCTATCAGTCTGCTATTCAATTCTTTTCAGTATAGTGTTTTTAAAATTTTTATTCTTCAGCTTGCTCAGTCGTAAACATCAGAGGAATAATGATGGCATACAGGGGAGGACATGGAAATCAGGGCGATCCTGAAAAAAGAGGAGAATTACAGCCAAGTAGAGAAGATGGGGAAGCGATAACACAGATATTAGATGAAGAGGAATGCAGTAATGAAGAGTGGTTAAGGATACTGCAAAGCATACTCGAACGCATTCGTAGATTGAAATCTCTATCCGTCACACAGATGCAGAGGGAAGAAAGAGAGGTTGACACCATAAAACTATCAACTCTTCACATCGACAATGTCTCGCTCTGTGCGATTTGTCAGGTTGAATTTGAGGTGGGGGAAGATGCCTGCGAAATGTTGTGTCACAATACTCATATTTTCCACCCTGACTGTCTTCACCAATGGTTTGAGACGAAGAAAAATTGTCCACTATGTAGGACACCTGTGCCTTACCCATATCACCAACAATCTCCATGTTTACCTTCACCTTCAATTAGGGGTCTATAGATTTGCATTTAAAGAGTGCTAAATGTATCTATAGTTAGTATTAATGTCACCTGAATTTACTGTTTGTTCCAATCCTAATTACTTTAGGCATGGCAACGTTTGGCAGAACGCCTTATTCCTTCCCTTAGGTAGTATTATGGTTTAAGGAAAACTCAAACCTCATAATTTGAGTAAGTTAGCATTTTGGTGTGGCTAGTAATTGTGTTTCAATATTAATATGATTGATTCTTTCAGCCTTTTTATGGCTGTGTTATGTTCATTATGACTGAGTGTATAATTTAATTTATTGTCTTCTTCATTTGAGTGAAGTAAAGAATTGCATGGGAAAAAATAGTTGAACTATGTTAATGTAATTGTTAACTAAAATGAACGTATGAATGCATGAAATATATTTTTTCTTAATTGTTAACTAAAATGAACATATGAATACGTGATAATTTAGTTTTCTTAATTAAATATGTGGAGAAAATTAAGTTTTAATTATATGTAAATTAATTATCTTTCAACATTAAAAGGCGTAATTAGTGGTGATGATTTTTTAATTTAGTGTTAATTAAAATAATATTATTAGGAAAATAAGAAAAATGAGGTTATAAAAAAAGATGGAAAAATAAAAGTTTAGCAAGTTTTGGGTAGATTATGAGGAGCAAGTTATGAAGAGTGGGTGAACTGGAGAAGTTTGTTAAGGGCAAGGGTTTAGAGCAAGACAAATCTAGGATTCTTGAAAGAGGGAATTGTTTTAATTCAAGTAGGTAAATTTTTCATTATTTTCTTTATGATCAAAATTTAAATGAAGTGAAAAAATTGAATTTTTCATATTTTACGATTGAAACATTGTGTGTGTATATATATATATATGTATATATATGTATGTATGTATATATATATATATGTTTATGCATATATATGCATATATATGCATATATGTATATATGTGTTCAGTATATATATATGTGTGTGTGTATGTATGTATGTATGTATGTATGTATGTATGCTTATGTATGTATGTAATATTTTGCTATACTCATCTATATATATATGTATTAATATATGTATGTATGTATGTATGTATGTATGTGTTAAGTATATATATAATTATTAATTATATATATAAATATTATGATTAATAAAAATCTATAAACATATATGCATATGTGTGTAAATATATATAAACATATATCCATTATATAAAAATATAAATTGTCGATAAATTTATGTATGTAGTATCAATCACTGTTACAGCCGCTATCCAAGTACCAAACTTTAGCACTGCCTTGTTGGGCAAGATTGCATGCAATGAACACTTGTGACTATTTTTCATTTTCATCCTTGTTCTCATTTTCCATGTTTTCATTTTGACTCCCTTGGTCACATTGTTTCTTCCTACATTCACTTGCATAGGGGTGATCCCACAATAATGGGTTACAATTTTTGGCCAAACTTGACATTAAAATCAGGATTTTTCACCAGACATTCACTTTCTTACACCTATAGCAGCTAAACCATTAAGGTTTTGAAGATGAATCAAACTAGTTATTTGTTAGATATTTTGTGTAGATACTTATTATATTTTTAAAAAAAAATTAAAAAATAAATTGTGAATCATTTTGTTTAATAACTTATTTTCTACTAATCAACATTTTTTTTAAAAAAGTGATGTTTGCTTACATTACGTAACTTTTTTGTAGATAGGGATAAAATTCCCTAATTTTTAAATTATGGTCTTCACTAATACAGGGGATGGATATTTTTCTAAATTGCACATTGCATTTTTTTTTTTTTTAAATTATTTTCCAAGTCAGTAATTATAATTTGGATGAGGAGTGTACTTCAATACATAAATTTTTTTTGTATTCATTTGAATTAACATTCTTTTTTTGGAATCTGAGACATCAATGCTAGGAAATGTATTTTTTAGAATTTTTTTTACCTGCTTATTTTAGGTATGTGTGAGCCAAGAACTTGATGTTCTACATTTAGAAAAATTACATTCCTGAAATAAAAATAAAATATAATAAATCAATTAAACTTATTTAAATTATACTTTTAGGGCTTATAATAAAATTTCTGGGCTTACAAAACTATAAATTTAAAATGAATTCATTTGATCACCCCAAAGGTGAAATCAAAGTGGTTTTTAATGTTGTTTGATAGGTGTAGAGAGAGAGGAGGTGATTATAGGTATGGTTTAAATATAAGTTCTATCCAAGGGGAGTTTGATCTAGGGGGTTTTGATCAATCCCTCTTTAATTAAAATAATTTAAATGGAACCTTTAATGTCATAAATCATTGTATTTTCTAAAAATATGTGATTCCAGGCAAAAATCAGGATGTCCCAAAAAGTGTAACCCATTATTGTGGCAGCACCCATAGTGACCATACTTTTCATAGTAGTAACACTGCACATTGCTCTTATCAGATCTCTGATTTGAGCTGTTATTTTTCTTTTTGTTTTGAAAGTATGATTGGGAGTTGTTGGCTTCCTCCTAACTATTTGAGCCTCTTCTTCCAGAGTTGCTTCTACCTCTGCCTCTTTGACCTCTTCCTTTTCCATTTCTTCCTCTTCCCTTTCCTCTCATATTTTCTTGTTCTTTGAAGGCTTCTTCCTAGGAAGAATTTGCAGACCTATTTAGACATTGCTCATGGGTTTGAAGTGAACCCATTAACTCATCAACTAATAATGTTGAGAGGTCCTTTGCCCTTTCTATGTCTATAACCACCAGGTTATATTTTGAGGGTAAACTTCTAAGAATCTTCTCCACAGTCTTTTTCTCTTCCATAGTTTCTCCATTTATCCTTAATTGGTTAATCAAGGTGGAAAGCCCTTGTATGAAAATCTAAAATAGACTCATTGTCCTTCATCTGCACGGTCTCAAATTCTCTCCTTTACAGCTAGAGATTCACTGACCTGACTTTCTTAGACCCTTTGTAGGTGGTTTGAAGTATTTCCCATGCTTCTTTTGCATAACTAGCTACTGTTATTTGAGGAAAGATAGCCTTTGTCAAGGTTGCCTCAATCAAACTGAGGGATTTGGCATTTTTTCCTTGTCTTGTTCAATTGGTTCTTTTGAGCATTGCTCAATGCTGCAAATGCATTTGGGTCAGTCACATCTATGAACCCATTTGCTACTAATTCCCACAAATCATTTGCTACTAAAATGGTTTTCATTTTCTTTGCCCATACATCATAATTTTTTCCATCAAATATAGGTGGCTGCTACCAACTCCTATTGTCTCCTCTAGCCATCTTGCTAACTGGGAGAAAATAACAGATACCCAGGTCAAATCTAAGATTTTTTTCATTGCCTAGAAAACTAGTGCTTTCCCAAATACCCAGAAACTAAAGTTATGTCACTGCACACCTAGGAAAAAAACTAGGGCTTTAACAAACTAAATGCCCATAAAACTTAGGGCTCTAATACCACTATATTGGGAAAAGAATGAAAAAACACAGCAATAAAGGAGACAAACACAAGGAAACATAAATAATATATATTTTATTTTCTATTTCATTCACCAAAGGATTACAATAAAAAGATTACTGACAAAAACTCAGAGCAAAAGCTCTATACATTCTCATACAAAAACTGTGCTTGTTATAGTGCATCTTCCTTCTATGTGTTGTGTGGTGGAGACATTCCAGAGCACTGGAGCACTACCAATGTTCTCAGTTACTGCAGGTTCTCCTAAACTTTCACTTTTTATGGTTCTGTGTTCTGCTGAACATTCTTTTGTTTGCTGCTACAAAAAACTCTCAGTCAGTCTCCTTCTCATGCTTCTCAACAAAACATTCTATTCTTTTGTCTTTTGTTGCCTTTCCAAAATTTGGTGCCCAATTCAAATAAAACCACCACAATTAATTTGCTGCCAAATACTAACTGGCCAACATGGTGGTTAGACATGACAAGGGGGGAAGAGTCCAAATTTTATTTCATCTAATGGTGCAATAAATTCACTTTCCCATTGTTGCTCAGGATTGAATATTCCAACAGTTATTTCTATTGGGCAGCCTTCTATTCTTGTGATCTTTTTTATTTAAGTATACCTCTATAACCTAGTAGAAATATCATCCATCTTTTCTTGAATTATTTCAACATCCCTTATATAGTATGGGAATAGACTTGACGTGGGGGGATTGTGTCTCTTTGTTGGAGGTGACATTTTATTCTTCTCCATCGATTTCATTAATCCTCATCATTGTTTTTTTGTCTACCAATAACAATAGCCTCTTGAAGAAATTTTCCTAGATAGCAATGAAATACTTGTGTATAGGTGTCATTCCATTTTCCCTGACATGTCATATGATGTGGCCATAATGATGAGGGCGAATAGAATCTAACGAAATCCTATTTAGTAATTCGATGTTGAGTCAAGATGATAATGGATAAGAAAATACATATAGTTAGATGCCTTCTCAAGGTAGATAGGTATCGGTTTGGAGGGCTGTGATGGATAATGGAGGTGATAGTCATCTTGGTTTCATATATTATTTCAAGCTATCGATGAAGTCCATTTTTTGTGAAAATAATTCATCTAAGATAAGATATTCATTACGATTTCTATCCTTAATCACTTGCTCATACCGAATAAGGCCCAAACAATGATTAAAGGTGTAATTTCTGCCTTAACATAATCGTCATTGGGTATTTTCTTATATTAATTGTATATATTTTGTATTTTGTATTAAGTTTAATATTATCTTATGTTTATTATTATTATCTACTTCATATTGGTTTTATTGCTTATATATTAATTTTATATATTTTCAATATTAATATCTATATTTTATAATTATATATTTCTATTACCTTAGTGCCCAAATTTGGGGACATGACAATCTGTGAGGTTCACATCAGAGTACATTTATAAATAATAGATATGTATATCTATATGTGTTATATATATATATATATACATACATACATACATATATATATATATATATATATATATATTGTTCATAATATACATGCACATATGTGTATATATAGATAATACATAGATGTATGCATTATCACAAGAATAATAACCTAAAGAACAATCTTCTACCTTCAATGTTACTTCTTCAACGGATGATGGAAAATTATGCTCAAATATAATTCTTTTCAAATCTAATCCAAATCACACTATGTTCTTCCTTCCAAATCTGATCCAACATATGCACAACTTCTTTTCTCAGTCTGATTACAATTATGCTTACTCTCTTTCTTCAAATCTGATCCAAAGTATGCACCATTTCTTCACACAAAATTGGTTAAAAGAATTCATTTTGTGGGTTTTAATTGTTTAGTCACAGACAGTAGACATTAACCCGTGAATTGCTAAGATTTTAAAAATTTGGAAAAATAGAGAGTAAGAGAGATACAAAATTACAATTGTAAATATTTTTGGCAAACACAAATTAAATGGTTCTATACCGAGACATTTTAAAATTATTAGATTTAATTTGGTTTTCATCTAATAAATTTAGCTACAGTTTAAATGCATGCATATGGAAAATGAAGGGGACAACAAATAGTAGGCATTAATCCATAAAATACAAAGTTGTAAAATAATATAAAATGACACTGTACGAAGCCTGGGAAGTTATGGACGGCTCATTTTTTTGCTCCAAGTATAGTAGACATGGATTCAATGATTTCATACACAAAAATTTTCCAATTACTTAGATCTAGTTTTTACTTCCATTTAATAAATTTGTGTAGTTTAAATTAATGCATGTAGACATAACATTACTTCCATTGTTAGTCATGACCAACACACCATTGTGTTAAGTCTTTTTCAATACAATGAAGAATGCTTAAGTAAAGGAATAAGATAAATAATAAATACACACATAAGTTAACATGATTTTGTATAGGAGTTGTTAGCATATGACTTCTAGTGTTGTTATTGATGGAAATCTAAGTCATTAGTTTGGTCCGTAGATCAGGATTTGTTCATGTCGGCAAGTAGAGTAAAGAACATAGTATTACCAGAAGAGAGAATGGAGAACAAGGTATCCGGTTAGTATGTTGATTTGTATGCTTCACTGGATTATCATTTTGAGTTGTGGATCTCAAGGAGGGTTTTTAAGTATCTATATTATCTTATTATTAAGTTTTATGATGATACATTAATCAGTGTATAAGATAGGAGATCCAACAGGATGATTTTTTGTTTATTAACTCTTGATGGCTGAATTAGTGAATATGGCATGTCACAGATATTCGAGGTATAATTAATTAAGGTATCATATGCTTGAAGATTTTTTTTGGGTCCTATTTATGTCATGGTTGACTTTGATGGGTACACATTGAATATTAAATGTGGATTGAGTCGACTATTGGAAAATATTTCTATTTTATTGAAGTCAACATGAAGCGACTAAATATTTGATGGTCAATATATATAAGAGATCAATTAATTCATTGTAATTGTGTGAGAGTGAGATTAAGTGTGCAAAGTATATTACCAATGTTAGAAGGTTTGTTGAGCGATTTGGTACAATTTCACTTGTGTAGAAGAGGATTGTTGTGAAGCAAATTAAGGCAGCGTAGAGTGAGGTGCAAAATTAGTTAGAAAGCCTAGAATATGATCTATGAGCCTCACCAGAACTAAAACCTAGCATTTTTAGGTGCTAATTTCTAAGTTCAACTCTATGTTGTAATCCAAATATGTTGTAAGGTAGTGAGCCTTCTTGATTTTGAGCAGTGAGCTCTAGGAAGTGTTCCAAAAATGCTTGTGCATTCCCCTTTTTCTTCACAGTTTTAATAGAGTATAAAATTTAGATTAACCTCCACAGTGGTTTTTCCCCTAACAAGGTTTCCACATAAAAATATTTGTTTTATGGTGTTTTGATTGTTTCATTCATGTGCTTACATCTTTACTTTTGTTTAAATGTTGTAAATGGTTTAAGATATGGATTGTAACTTAAATATTGTTGAACACTGATTCACTCCCCCCTCTATGTGTTCCTTGAGTCCAACAATTGGTATTAGAGAAAGGTTCCTTTGTAGAATTTTAACAACTTGAGGTGGATCTTAGAATGCAATGGAATCTAGTGGTTTTAAACAACAACTTTTGGTGGCACTTGATGATCTTGATCAGTCTATAGCAAAAGTATTAGAATTAAAAGAAAATCTTGAGGATGCTAAAAGATTCATTCAATCATTGAAGGATAAAATCATTGATTCAAGAGAAAAGAGGAAAGAACTATGTGATCAGATAAAATAGAAAGAAAGTAAATGCTTGGAAGATGTTCACCTAAACCACACCCTAAAAGAAATAACTGAAGATTGTGAAAAGCTTGCTAGAGACAATGCTACTCTAAAGCTTGAGATGGAATCTATGGTGATGAAGATAACTAAGGAGATTGAAGAAAGGAAAAATAATGAAGAGAATCTAGCCCAGTCCTTAAAAGAAAGATCTGAAAAATGCAACAAAGGTAATAGTGGATTTCTTTCAGCTGGAGATTGAACTAAAACAATCTAGAAATAATGAACAAGAGCTTGAAAGATAGATAGTTATTCTCAGAGATGAACTCATACTACAAATGAATACAAGAAGTTTAGGATCATTTCTACTAAGCTTGATGAGCTAACTAAAGGATAGAAGGATGCAAATGACAAGCAAGGTCTTGGATATGAGAAGGGAGAAAGATTCAAATCTTAACATAAGGATTCCAGATAAAGAAGTCAGATGAACAAAGGAAGAAGGTATACAGTAAGACAAACCAATGCTCAAAGGTTTAATGGTCATTTCCTTTCTTGTAATAAATTTGATCATATAGCTTCTCAGTGTAGAAGTAAAATAAATTCAAGTAGTCCATCACTTCCTGGATGTTTTTTTAATTGTAATAAGTTTGGTCATAAGTCAATTGAATGCAAATGTATGTCTGTTAGTGTGAGGAATGTTAAATGCTACACCTATGGAAGATTTGGGCATATTGTTAACCAATGTAGATCAAGAGGAAATCAATGGAATGAATGGTATAGACAAATAAATCATGTGGGTTACAATTGCAACAGATTTGGTCACATTGCAAGATTCTGTAGGAATAGAAACATGGATAGAATAGGTCTAGTATACAAAGGAAAAATTTCATAGAAATATTATAAAGGAAAAGGGTATGTGCAGGATCATGGTGCGCCAAAAAGTGGCAATATTATGGTGGTATGGCCCTATGGATTTTTTCACTAAAATTAATGAAATGAAAAGGACTTTTTAGAGGAGATTCTCAACTTTCCAAAAATATAAATTATGATTTAATTTGAATTTAATAAATAATTGTGTCATTTTTCTATTAAATTATGACTAAAAGTCCTCATCGATAGGCTAATTGAGAAACATCTATCACTTTCAAACAGTATCATATTTTTTTGAATCGAAACATGTGTCACATTCTATGCTTCACATACTATAGGATTAAAAAAAGAAAAATTAAATTTCATGAAGTTTTGACCAAGTTAAGATGGTTAGACAAACAATTTTTTATATTTTCTAAAAGTTGTAATAAAAAATTCATAATTAATTATTTACTTGGAAAAAAATTACAAAAAATTATGCATCACATCTGGACATGAGTCCTCTAGTTATATATAAAATATTACAAAAAAATATTATCATTTTATTATGGTTAGGGTGGTCAAACAAACACCTACTTCTTATTTTTCCCTTGAAATTTAAGTACTACTGCATTGAAATTTCAATTTTTCACCAAATAGATTTTATTTATTTTTAAATAAACCTAGTATTTTAGAAACTATATTCAATTTTCTAAAAATTCTATTCTTACATATTTTTGAAATATTATAGATAACTTATTCAAATATTTACGTCAAGTTTCCTAACACTGATTTTTCTAAATTTTTCGCCACTTAAGGGCCTATTTTTTGCACGATGATCTTGCACATGCCCAAAAGTGAAAGTGATTGTGTATGAAATAAGAGATCCGATGAAGAAAACATGGGTAAGGAAGAGTAACTCTAATGAAGGAAATAAGTCTTCATCAGAATCCACTTTTGGTAATTCCTCTGAAAATTGATCTTAGGCCATTGGCCTAGGGGGAATTTTTCAAGAAAATCCTTTGTCCCCCTTTCGGTAGTTGGCACCGGAATGTAGGAAATTTTTAGTAAATGTACTAATAGTTTGCAAATGTATCATTGATCACTTGTGTAGAAATTTGAGAAGTAGAAGGTCTGCAGATGAATCTTTCTTTTGCTGTTTGAGAAAATAGAGTATCTAGAACACCTAGGGTAAAACATTTAATGCATTAAAAATATTAGGTGTGCAAGTTATAAAAGAGTATTTGGAACCCTCATTTGTCACCTTGCATTGAAGAAAAATAGGAGAGCCTCTGCAATAGAATTTCAAAGGAGTAAATTTAATTTGGCAGCGAATTCATCAAATATTTCAATTGCTTGTAGAATTCTCACTTAATTTGGTGCTCAGTAGAAACTTGTTCGGTATGAAAAGGAAAATGAGGAAAATAAAAGGAATAGTGAATATAGATTAATATAATAGTGAGAAGATTAGGGATGTGAGAAGTATGTTTCTAACCAATGAATTTAAATGGCTTGAAGGTGTGAAATACAAAAGTTTGGACATTTGGAGTGAATTTCCCTATTTTGATAATGCAGAAGTCATTAGATTTATCTTGAATAGATTAAATGATGAAATTATAACTCTGGATAAACCCTATCCCATTTTGAAAGAGGTGATTCAGAATCTAACTAGATTATGCAATGTTGGGGATATACTGAAAAAGAAGTTGAAACCCTAACTAGAGTAACTACAAATCAAAGGGCTTTGATAATTTAGTCAATAAAAGATCTAATAACAAGGTATATTGTGCATGGAATCTGATACAAAATATTTTTAGAAATAGGCAAGGTGCAACTTCAATAGGTACAGTTTACATTGCTCATAAAATGATAATGGAGGATCAATATTTTGACCTGTGTATATTGCTAAGAAATCAATTGATGGACAATGTGTAACTAACAAAGGAGGAAAAACACCCCTTCAGGTTTGTTACCTTAGTTATATGTCTTGTGATGTATTTTTTGAATTACTTGCCATAGATCAATAATGTTCTATGGAAAGAGAATGAACCGATTTGTAAATAGATTTTTAAACATTCTAATACTTTAGAAAATTATAAGAATATGGCTTCTAGTATTGAAATTGATGGCAACCTAAGTCATTAGTTTGGTCCGTAGATAAGGATTTGTTCATGCCAGCAGGAAGAGTAAAGAATAGAGTATTACCGAGAGAGAGAATGGAGTACAGGGTATCTGGTTAGTATGTCAATCTATATGCTTCATTCAATTATCATTTTGAGTTGTGGATCTCAAGGAAGGTTGTTAAGTATCTATATTATATTATTATTAAGTTTTGTGATGACACATTAATCGATGTATAAGTTTAGAGATCTGACAGGTTGACTTTCTATTTATTAACTCTCAATGGGTGACTTAGTGAATATGGCATATCGCGGATATTAAAGGTATAACTAATTAAGGTATCCTATGATTGAAGATTTTGTTTTAGGTCCTAGCTATTATGTGGTTGACTTTGATGGCTACACATTGAATATTAAATATGGATTGAGCCAACTATTGGAAAATATTTTTATTTTGCTGAAGCCAACATGAAGCGACTAAATCTTTAATAGTGAATATATATAAGAGATTAATTAATTCATTGTAAGTGTGTGACAATGATAGTAAGTGTACAAAGTATAATGCAAATGTTAGAAGGGTTTTTGAGTGAATTTTCACTGTTTCACTTGTATAGAAGAGGATTGTTGTGAAGAAAATTAAGCCACAACATAGTGAAGTGCATAATTAGACAGAAGGTCTAGAATCTAATCTATGAGCCTCACTGGAACAAAAAATAGGAATTTTTAGATGCTAATTTCTTAGTTCAACTCTTTACTGTAATCCAAATATGTTGTAAGGTAGTGACACTTCCTAATTTTGAGCAGTGAGCTGTAGGCAGTGTGTTTGAATGCATGTGAATTCCCCCTTTTCTTCATACTTTTAATAGAGTATAAAGTGTGGATTAGCCTCCATTGTGGTTTCTCACCTATTAGGTTTTCCATGTAAAAATCTTGGTGTTATGGTGTTTTGATTGTTTCCTTCATGTACTTGCATCTTTACTTTTGTTTAAATATTGTAAATGGTTTAAGATATGGATTGTAACTTAGTTATTGATGAACACTAATTCACCCCCCCTCTTAGTGTTCCTTGATTCCAATAAGAGTGAGATGAAGCTAAATAAATTTTACTTCAATAGCTCTATTTTAAAAAAAAAATGTGGCTGAGTGATACCACAATACTGGTTTACAATTTTTAGCCAAATTGGACACTAAAGTGATTTTTTCTAACTAAATCTTTAATTTTGGGCACCTATAGTGGCTAAACCATGAGGAATTTGAAGATGATGCAAACTAGTGATTTATGAAATTTTGTCTGTAGATTCTAAATATATTTTTTTCAAAAATTTTGGAATCATATTGCACTTCTTTCCATCTCCTTCGAAAACTAGTTTTTTTCAGTAAACACCATTTTTAAGGAGTGACGCTTACCATATATAACATAACCCTTTTCCATGAAGGATAAAATTTTAAGTTTTTTGAATTTAGATTTATAACTATGATATCTAGTTCTTCTAATTGGTTTCATAGTGTTTTATTGAAAAAAAAATCCTTAATCAAGTTTCAAAGTTAAACCAATTACAATTCAGCCATGGGAAAACCGTATACAACATGATTTTTTTTGTATATATCGAAACTCACTTTTTTTTGTTGGATCAAGGACTTAAATATCTAGTGCACTCATATTTTTCAAAAAAAAAATGATAATCTACTATTCTTCCACATGTGCAGAACAAAGAGCTTGATTTTCAATGCAAACTCTATGTTTAATCAAACTAAAAAAAAAATTACATAATAAAACTAAAACATATTAAAATTATATTCATTGGATAGCTCATTTCGAGTACTACCATAATCCAACTAGGTTTGTGAAGTCTCCTCCATTTTCATCCTCAATTCAAGCTTTGAAGGGAAAAATTTTCCAGTTTTTTGGTGTGAAAGGGGGAGAAGGGGGGAAAAGGGGGGTTCGAGCAAACCTTGGTTCAAGCGAACCCCCCTTGGAGGTTTGCTCATACCAGGGTTCAAAGAAAACCCCTTTCTACAACCCTTCTCCAATCTTGATGTTTGTTCGAACCCCCAAAATTTTTTTTTGTATGGGGGAATTTTTTGCAAATTTCCCTTGCTCACTGGAATTGTAAACTAGTTTTATGGGTTTACCCGGTGACAAAATTTTTGTTCAATAAGTATATATCTAAAACAAGGAAAATATCCTTGTCTGGATTGCTCAAATTAAAAATATTGTATTTGATTGATTACAATGAATTATGAAATGTATAACTTATAGAAATCCAAATAATTTTATATACATAGAATCAATCAATTCAATGCATGTGGAAATGATAGTTTCATTGTGATTATAGTGGAATGAATCAACCGAGTTGTCTTTTAAAACTTTATCGATTTAGGTAACATCCTGCAGAGATCAAAAGCACTGATTAGTACATGCAAGGAATGGTTAAAATAAAAAATACATTGAAATATTAGAAAGTGAAATTTGTTAATATGAAACAAAAGAAACGTATAGGAACTTACAAATGGCTTCATTTTGGGTTCTAGTACCATAGATACAAACCTTCTCAATAGAGATAGATTTGATAGACATTGCAAATTAGAACCAAATATTTCTTTGTTTTTAATATGAGACATAGATCCTATCAACAAACACAAATGTCTCTCTCATCAAACAATTTGAGGTAGTGAGTGAACAACATGAAAATGACAATGTAAAATATATAGGAACTTACAAAATTCTTGCTTTTTGCTTTGAATATGAAAGATGTAAAGTGGTTGGGCAAATGAGAACATGAAGAATGAGAAAGCTAGATCATTTAATGTGCATGTATAGGTAGAGAGAAATGGAAAGTGGAATGGAGAATGCAATTAGTATATGTGGAAGCAATGATTGCGACTAAATTGGAACCAAAAACTACAGTATAGAAGAGCTATTGACAATTGAGTGATAATAACTGCTTTTTTACATAAGGCTTGAGTTATGACATGCAAGAGGGTGGTTGCTAGTGTGTTGTAATATTATTTGTAAGAGTATTGCTCTGGGAATGCAAAGCATATAAACTTCTTTCCAATTCCCCCTTCTCTCAACTATGATAGATATAGACTATATGAGTAGACAAAAATGCCATTCTTGATAAGAAATCCAAGAAAATAAGTAAACAGTGAAAATCATTGAACTTTACACCATAAGAAATTAATGGAATTGCATTACATTTTCTTTACATTGAATAGGAATGGAAAACTACATATACATAAGCCCATTATGAAAATGGTATGCTATAGCTAAAAAATTAAAAATCCATGAAACATTTCAACTAGTAAGCAATACATCACACTTACTATTGGGGACTTTTGATTTGTTGTGAGTAGATTAAGCTATATATTTCATTTGTCACTTATGGTATGAAGTTATAAGTATATCGAGCAAAGTATTACTTTCCTATTTTTTTCATTTGCTAACATTGTTGGAAAGGATGAAATTTGTGCTTGTGGAGACAGTTTAGATCTACCATGTTAGGAGCAACAAACATGGAATTTCTAAGTTCCTATATCTTTCACACTTTCACATTTTTGAGTTGTGTATGGTCTACCTTGAATTGTTTGATGAGAATGTGATTAGTTCATTTTCTGAAGAGTTCATGTGCAGTATTTTTGAATTGGAAAAAAGAAGCATTTTTTATGTTTCTATACATTTTATAGTGTCATTTCATGGTTGTTTGTATCTTTTCTTATTATGAATTAATTCCCATTGTTTTCTATTTTTGAGTGCATTTATGGGTTAGCCTCGCTTGTTTATTTAAATACTTCTCTCCATTTTTGTGTTAATCTCTATTAGTGTCTATTGTCGAGTTAGAAGCTTAACACCATAATTTATGAAGGTTGATTTCTATGGCATGCATGAGTAAGAATGGAACTAGCTAGTTCCATTTTAATCTATTTGATGAAAATAAGAATTGTTCATATTTCAAATATTTCTTGGGGTTGAAGTCTCACCAGAATTTAATAATGTAAGATGTCCTTGAGCCCATTGACAATAAATCAAGATAAGGCATTAAAAAATAGTAAATATCCTTGCAAGAATAGTAGGCATTGAAAAAAATAGGTAGCAACAAAGCATTATGAGTTGATGAAATGAGTTTGCTACATTCAAATGCAGTTGGCATGCATGCATGAAGAGGAAAAATTTGTTGCCTTTGAAATAGTGGACAGGACAAAAATTGACCTTAATGAATATTGTTGTTAAGCTTTTAATTCAACAATAGGGTGTGACTAATAGCAACACTGAAGAATAGGGGGAATAGGCATTAAGAAATTAAATGAATAGAGAAAAAAACAATAGGCAATGAGTCATAAAATGCATAGATGTAAAAAAGTATAAAATGACATTGTAAAGGATAGACCAAATTATTAGTACTTTCTTCTTCACTTCAAGCACAATAGGGATCAATCCTGTGAATAGATATAGGTCCGATTTCCATCAAACAATGCAACAAAATGAATAAGTAATGCAAGAATGAATGCCTACTATTTGCTATTTTTGAATGGGTTTATGTGTTAACTTTGCTTGTTGGGTTGAATACTTCTCTCCATTTTATGTGTTAACCTTTATTACTGTGTGTTGTTGAGTTAGAGGCTTAACACCATAATTTATTAATGTTGATTTTTCTTGCACTCATGACTTAAATTTCAAATAGCAAGTTGTACTTTAATCCATTCAATGAAAATAATAATTGTTCATATTTGAAATATTTCTTGTGTTTGAACTATCACCAAGTATATGTACAAATATAGATACATATGTATAGAAATATTTATAGTCACATATACATATGTACATGAATACACATATATAAATTTATATGTGCATATAGATAAATAGATATACATATATATGGATAAACAGTTTTATATATGTATATTAATATATACATATGTATATATGGAAATATATATACATTCCTAAATATTCTTATATCAGCAACAAAACATTATGAGTTGGTGAAATCAGTTTGATAGATTCAAATGTAGCTTCCATGCATGTGTTAAGAGAAAGAACTCTAGATTAGTGAATAATAGTGTTAAGCCTTTAATTCAACAATAAATTGTGACTCATAGAAACATTAAAAAAGAGGGAGGAATACACACCAGCACATAAAATTCAGAGATGCAAAAAAGTATAAAATGGTAGTGTAAAGGATAGAGCAACTTGCAAGTGCCTTCTTATTTGTCTCAAGCAAGAAAGACATAAATCTTATCAACGGATACAGATTCCATTCCCATGAAATAATCTAAGCAGATAAGGAACAAACACAAAAAACAAGAGTGTATAAGATATAGTGACTTAAAAATGCGTGTTTTGTTGCCTCCTTCTTGGAAGAGTCAAAGAAAATGAATAGTAAATGCAAATTATCCTCAAGAGACTTGAAAGTTGGCATTGTAACCCATCAATAATTCCTACAACCTAGGGTGTTTGCAGTGGATATTAGAGCACAGTGAATTCAGAAAACAACATACAATGTAAATGAGCACTGTAAACAATATAGTAAGTTACACCTACTTTGTTTTTCACTGCCAGTATGATACATAAAAAAACCTATTGACAAAGATAGATCAAGGTCTTATGAAAAAGTTTGATGAAACAAATACACAATGCAAAAACTGTAAGTGCAAAAAGCATAGGATTTTTACAAATGGCTCTTTTTCTTCCTATGCACACAATAAAAATACATTGTCCCAATAGGCTAAGAATTCACCTTCATGATATAATCAATGCAATTGGGTAAGCAATGCAAATGAAAATTAGAGCATGTATATATTTATATATTGACCTGAGGCAGGAAGCATTGTCTAAATTTATTCATTCCTATCAGCATAGAAATAGTTTGCAAAATAAGATGGCCCATCATAGGTGCACAAATGTAAAAACCTATAAAGTAGCAATGCTAAAGGTAGAGGAACATAGAGACACATTGAATTCCCCTTGCAAAAATAGTACAAATAGAATATTTTTTGATAGACAGATTCCACTCTTTAGAGAAACTAAGCAGATTGAATAACAGTGGAAAATATGAGAGTATAGAAGATATGGAAACTTGCCAAGGCTTGTATTTTTGTCTGTTGTGTTGTACATATAAATGCAAACTAGACACTAAATAAGCACAATGGTTTTGTTAGAACAT
>VDFB02220035.1:0-15756 GCA_007258455.2 Sequoia sempervirens
TTTGGGGTTTAGATTATCATGTATTTTCTATTTTGTGCTCAAGAAAATCTTCATGTTGCTTCTCCGCCAATCTAAATAAAAATCCTATTAATTCTTTCTTTCCATAGGCTCCATGGCACAAATGGAGGAATTTTCTTCCACAGTTCCACTATGACTGGGTGATGAAAAGGGTAGTTGTCCATTGTTCAATAAAATCCCTAAGGGAATGGGGAAACACCCAATCAACCAACATAATTCTTAAGACATAAGTTCATAACTTTGTAGAAAAAGAATGATGGAAGAAAAAATGGTTAATTTCCTCAGCCTCTTCAAAGAATAGGGAGCATCTATTAATAAACTAAAATCCTCTTTGATTAAGAATTTAAATTATGAGGATACTACCTTGGGAATCAACCCATCAGAAGTAGTTAATCTTTGGGATGATTTTGGCATTCCATATTATGTTCTAATCAAAGGTATGAGAGGGGAGAGTAGGATGCTCCATCATGGTGTAGGTAGATTTGATAGAGAAAACCCCTAAAGGGTTGCCACCCCAAATCCATTCATCTTCTTTCTTATAAGAGAAGAGTAGGAAATCTCTAATTAGAGGGTCTAAGAGAAGAGAGGCATCAAGCCTATCATTATGGATATCTCCCATAAGGACCCTTAAGCTAGTCAATTGATCACTAAAATTTCTCCATTTTGGGAAATCTCCACCCCAATCCACATAATAATATAAAAAATTACCATTTTATCTTATAAGCTCCTACTTAATATGATTGAAGCTACACCAAAAAGGATGGTATCATCCAAAAATTTCTAATGGGAATCAGGTAGAAGGGAAGAAGCAACTTTAATCCCTTTGAGGACTCCTTGGTCTAGGTTTCTCTAAAAAATTTTCCCAGGGCCTTATGAATAGGTAAGGAGAAAGGGGATCTCCTTGTCTTAAACCTTTGCCACAAGAAAAAGTCCTTTAGGGACTCCATTTATTAAAAATAGAGAACCTTGGTGTGGTGACACATGCTTTAATCAATTTTAAGATTTGACCATTGAACCATAGATCTTTGGTTCAAATGCACTTCTCTAGCTCTTCTAGGGATTTTCACCTAAAAGGAGAGATGTAGGGCCAAAAATGCTAAAGTTTCATTCAAATTAAGGATTGTATGATGTTTTCTAAGCTAAATGAGGTGATCTAAATGCAAATAAGCTATGAAATTGATCAAATATGAATGCAAAATCTAAGAAACAAGTGATGTTTGAAAACACATTGTGTAATGCAACAATGAACTAGAAACAAATGTAAAGCTAAACAAAAATGAATGAAAATTGAAGTGTGCACCTGAAGGCTTGAGGGAGACTGGAAATTGCTTCTAAAACACTACTGATGCTGATTTCCAGGCCTAGAGGGACTCATTCACCATTCTGGGCGAATCAATCCCAATTCTGCCAAACTGTACTAGAGCCCGTTTCTAACAAAAGGGTATCTAAAAATGTAAAAATCCAAAAAATGACCTTGGGTTGGGAGTGGCGAATGAGTCCACTTTTGAATTTCTAGATTTTCAAAGGTGGATTCCAAAGCTTCTGGTATGCACTTTGATGCCCTATAGGTGTCCGCTTCCAAAACTTTGATTTGCAGCTCTGAAGATGAAATTTTGTTGATATTTTGACTTGTTGAATGAGAAGAAGACTTGAGAAACCTTGCAACTTGATCTTCAATTATTTTCAAGCTTCCAAGAGACCTAAATTTGCACACACAAGACAAGAGAGAGAAAAGTTGAATGTTAGGGCATGGGGGTTTTCCTTGGTCAAACCCCGTTTAGGTAATTAAACCAAAATGATGAAAGAAAGTAATGAGACATGAAATAATGGAATATATTACCTTGACATGATGTTGATCTTGAAATTTTGTAGCATAACATGTAAAATCTTCCTTAAGATAATACTTATAAAGCTTTCTTAATGACTTATGATGACAAAACTGGTTTGTGACTTTGAAATGGAAGATTGGTGGATGAATATGTGAATTAGGATTAGTGGATGTAAACATTAGTTTAGAGAGAGGTTGTGCCATAGGAAGTGCCTTATTTTCTCGTTAATGAGATCCCTAAGGCTAACATGGAGAAAAAATAAACTTAAAACCTAATTTTTCCTACTCAAAACCCCAAAAATGGCTCAAATGGGACTCATTCACTACTACTGGTGAATGGGTCCCACCTAAATGGGACTAATTCACCACCTCTTTGGTGATGGTTCTCATAGGGGGCCATTTTAGCCTGTTTCAGTCTCAGTAAGAAAATTAGGCTTATATGATGACTATGTGAGTTGTTTGATCAAATTATGCCTTGAGATGCACAATATGGGTTACAATAGGGGCCTATTAGTGATGATGTAAATTTCAAATGGGCAGGACACAAAATTCAATGTGAAAGTGTGGTTAATACACTTTGCCCTAAAATGAGGTCCACATAGCCTAGGAATGCACACGAACCAATGTGAATGTGCAAGACACATTACAACACTAGTTTATCATTAAGTTTAAGTTAGGAACCTTATAGATTGATGTAATAATGTTATTAAACACATTTTATAATGTTGAATTAGGGAGAAATAGGTTAATTAAGTCTAGAAAATCGTAAAAGTCCTTTACAAGACTTTACGACACCTTTACAAGATGTCATTAAAAGCATGTTATTAGGTTGCAAGGGTCCAAGACTGGTGTGGATGCATAAGTGCATAAGCACTAATCAAGGCATCATTAAGTCCAAATTATCATGAATTATTCTCGTATCCCAGCAAAGGGTACATTTTCTATGACACATTGGCCCACTTTAGTGAGAGGATGAACTGCAAACTCACACCTAAAGTAGACATTCAAGAGAGGATTCCATGTACAAATGCTAGATGACAAAGTGAAAAATATCAGAGGAAATCAGCCCCCAAGGATAGGTCTTAAGTCAAACCTATCAGGAATTACAGATATGTAATTGGCAAGAAAGATGAAAATGAAAGTGAGATTGGATCAAGCTTAGTCATTTGTCCAACTAGTTGTGGATTAGATCTAGGCTTGTTTGTTTGAAAAAAGAATGCACACACTCACTCTAGGTAGGCCTGCAACACCTGCTTGATCACAGGAGTGAGAAATCCCAACTACTTTTGGGACTGAGAGGTACAGTGTGCAGGGTGAGAAATCCCAAAGGTAAAGATACATAAGCTAGTTGGTATGCACTCCACAAACACAGGTGGCTATGGGAAAAATTCACTGCAGCTAGGTTGGCTCAAGCCATAGTAAGATTCATACCTCCTAATAGCACAACAAGGCTTCCTAAAAGAAAAAAATAAATGAACAAAGAAGGAATTACCACAGTCATGCAAGTTGCATTATGCAAGGTGGAAAAAAACCAATGTAATATAAAATTTGTAAAGATGTTCAAAGGAGTCTTGTTCAGTTTATGCAAGGTCAGTAACTTAGGGAACATTGTGTCTAATGTCTCCAAGAGAGGACCAATCAAAGGATAGTATATTCATAACTTAGGGGATGCATTGCATCATCCAGGACCACCAAGAGATATGTATGCTAAGATAGATCACACTTATGAAGGACATCATACCCAATGTCATCCACAAAGTAATAAATGCATCACATAAACAACAAGGTTACACTAGGAACCCAAAATGCAAATGAGTTATGGTAATGTATGCCCCCCACTTTAAAGGAATTGCTACACATCATTCTATGAGCAATTACTTTAAAGTAGAAAGAGAAATGTAAATGCAAAAAGAAAGACATGAGAGCTAACTTGGGCTATGCCAAGTCATATGTTTAAAGATAAGGCATTGCCATGAAAGGGTGGCCATGTCATATCTTTGAAGACCAACTTAAGGCATGTTGTCCACATCCCAAGCTTTCTCTTATGTATTCATGAAAGGTTAACGACTAGCCAAAGGAGGCAACCACAAGTGACATACGAGGACAAGGCTATCGAACCCCTTTGCCCCCACTTAGTGTAGGACAAAGGTGAGCCTAGAATGGGTGAAATTGAGGTATCAAGTAGAAGAATTAGGTGCTGCCACACAAGGAAGAGGACCACAATCCTTGAGAGTTTGAATGCTATTGTTGTGAAAAGTCTTTGATGAAAGTGGAGATAAGTATTATATGTCAGATTTGTTCATGTGTGCATTGCATCCATGTGTAGGAGGAAGGTTGTAACTGATATCATAACGATCTTCAAAGTGAGATGAAGGGGGTGTGTGTTTGCGAGAAGGATTGGTTTCTTTACAAGAACACAAATCCTTTTTATCATTATGTGTCATTGTTGCATGAGGGATGGGAGTTATATTGCCCCCATCACCACCATGAGGTGATTTGGTAGAACTAAGTTGAGCAAATGGAACACAATGGTGTTTGGGTTGAGATTGGGATATTGCACACCCTCCCTTAAAGGTAGGTGTGAAACTCCAATCACTACTAGAACTTGTGTCTGAAAATGAATCATTTGTATATGACTCTTTGGACCATGAGGGTGAGATTTTGGAAATGTTATGGAAAGGAGGTGTAGAATCTAATGACCCCCAATTATCACAAAAGAGTTGTGTTGTAGGTGAAGAGTTAGGATGAAATTTTATAGGTTCAAGTTTTGATTGAGGAATGAAAGGATTAGAGGAGTTGGAAGTGTTGTGATCAGTCCATGTATAGCTTCGCTCATTGGCATCAATTGTGTATATCTTGTTTTTGTATTCAAATTTCATGACACGGTGAAGGGTAGATGGGATTCCTTTCATATCATGAATCCATGCTCTCCCTAGGATAAGATTGTATGGAAGGGGTTCTTGTAGGATATGAATAGCGGTAGGCAACATTAGAGGTCTGACATCAATAAGCAATGTGATCATCCCAAGTGGTTTCCTATGAACATTGTCAAAGCCATGAATATGAACATCATTAAGTTGAATGAGATTTTTTCGATGCCAAGTTTGTGTAGGAGGTCCATGCTACAAACATTAATTTTTGATCCATTATCGATGAGAGTGTGCCTAACTAGAGTTTTGTTAGTGATCAATTTTATCATCAAGGGATCATTTTTGTGTTGAATCTCTTGAGTGAGGGTAATTCATGTTTAGGGAATGTGATTTATAATTGGGTGGCTTGCAATGGATGAGGGGAGGATATTACATGATTTGATTTTTTGTAAGATTGGATCTCTTCCTTGTGTATTTCCAACATTTCATGAAAGAGAAGTTTGACTGTTGGTGAAATTTGAATGAGTTCCCATATAGATATATTAGCAGGAGTCTTTTTAAGATCTTCAACACTAGGCACTTTTTAAGGAAGAGGTAATGGTGGAGGAGTGTTGTGAGGTCCCCTAGATGTTTGTCACTAAGTTACAACTTAGCAGTTGCAAAACATTGTTATGAGTAGATTGCATCATGGATTTCAAGATAGCTTTGAATTTTTTTGTGTTTTTCACTAATGGAAGGTGACTTAGGAATCTCACTAATTAAAGGAGATCCCACTTGTGTCATCATAACCTCAAAAAATTTGTCTTGACTAGCATGATATGTTGGTGAAGGGGATTCTAATGCCACGAGTATCCCCACCTAGGGAAGGTTTAGTGGTTGAAGGATATGTGTCAATGTTGATATGTTTGTGCACCATGAGATTCTCCCTAGGAGGAGAGTTTTTAGGAGAACAACAAGCCAAATGTTTTTGACATTCACATGTTGGTTCTTCTAAAAGGACTTCATCACAAGTAAGGGAATGATCCATGGTTGAAGAGTGTTTTTCAAGAGGGGATTCCCTAGGTGAAGGAGGACAACTAAGATATTCATGACCTTCATCGATTGTGTTGTCTAACATCAAAGTATCTACTTCACAACAAGGAGAGATACTAGAGAAAGAAAAAATGTTGTTGTCATGATCATCTAAGGTTGTATTAGGGTGGTTGTGAATGTGTTGTCCACTAAGAGAGGTAAAAGGAGAGAAACAACTAGGATTCTCAAAACTCTCATTAATTGATTCTTTTACTAAAATATCTTCGTCACCAAGAGGAGAGATATTATGAGAAGAACAAGTATGATCGTTAGGAATGACCAAAGTTGTAGTCTCTTTCGCTAAAACACTCTCATAGGGAGGGGATATGAAGTGTTTCTTAGCATGTCTAAATATGTAAGGTACTAGCATTGTTTGAATAAGAATGAAAAGCACATGTAACCATTTCATGCAATGTTTCAGCAATATGAACAATGTATATGTAAAGATACAAAACATTCTTATCCAATATATGCAAGATTTGAAGAATGCAAGCAATGTACATGCAACAATGAAAAGAACTTTTAAAAAACTAATGCAAAGCTTCATGAATATAAATATTGTATATGCAAAAGTGAAAAGTACTTTTATCAATGTTATACAAAATTCTAGAAATGTAAGCATTTTCAGATCGAATGGTGTTTGCAAATGAAGTGAGTTGAAAAAGGAGAAATCTAAAATGATGTTTTTGAGTGAAATGCATTAAAAAATTGTTCCAAAAACTTTCTAGACTTATACTATATGATACTAGGAGGCTTAGGAAGCACATAAATGAGGTTTCTGATGTAGTATCAGACAGTCAAAAATTTGGACAGGGACTGATTCGCCTAGTATGGCGAATGAGTCCTAATGTCAGTTTTCTGAGTTTTAGAAATTTTGAATAGTTTTTGATGTGTTTGAGGTTGTAAGATGCCGAACTAAGATGGAGATGCAAAATTTTAGAGATTGTTAAGAAAATTGTATGCAAAAATGCAAGCTAAATGCACTTTTTCCAATGCAAAAATTTGAAACCCTAGATGCAAATTAATCAATGCAAATCTAATGCAACTTCAATGCAAGCTAGGATTAGGATGAAAATGGACTCAAAATTAGAAAATAAGATGTTCAAAAAGCAGGTTCACCAAAATGAGCCAGTGGATTTTTGGTTCGATGCACTTCTCTAGCTCTTCTAGGGTTTTCACCTAAAAGGAAGTAGGGCCAAAAATGCTAAGGTTTATTCAAATTAAGAGATTGGATGATGTTGTCTAGAAGCTAAATGAGATGATCTAAATGCAACTAAGCTATAGGAAATTGATCAAATATGAATGCAAAATCTAAGGGAAGTGATGTTTGAAAACACATTGTGTAATGCAACAATGAACTAGAAACAAATGCAAAGCTAAACAAAAATGAATGAAACTTAAAGTGTGCACCTGGAGGCTGAAAGGAGATTGGAAATTGCTTCTAAAACACTTCTGATGTTGATTTTCGAGGGCCCTAAGAGACTCATTTTTCCATTTTGGGTGAATTAGTCCCGATTAAACCCAAATTGTACGAGCCCCTTCGACAAAGGGTATCTAAAAATATAGAAAACCAAAAACTGACCTGGAAGTGGGACTCATTCACCACCCATGGTGAATGAGTCCAGATCTGAATTTCTAAATATTCAAAATTGGAATCTGAAGCTTTCGATCTGCACTTTGGTGCCCTATAGGTGTCCTTTTGAAACTCGATTTATGACTCACGAAGATGAGATTTTGTTGATATTTACGGCTTGTTGAATGAGGAAGACTTGAAACATTGAAACTTGATCTTGATGATTTCCAAGACTTCAAAAAGAGACCCTAAATGCTGCATACACACACAAGACAAGAGATAAAGTTAAATGTTAGGGCATGGGAGTTTGCTTTAAAGTCGACCAGTTTGAATAATTAAACCAAAATGATGAGAAAAGAAAGTAATGGGACATGCAATAATGGAATAGATTACCTTGCCCGATGTTGATCTTGAGAGTCTGTATAACATGTAAAAATCTACCCTTGAATGTTCTTAGAAGCTTTCTTAATCACTTGCAATGACAAAACCCTAAGTTGCTTGACTTGAGATGGAAGATTGGTGGATGAATATGTGAATTAAGTTAATGGATGTAAAGAAGTGGTTAGAGGTAGTTTTTAGTGGAAATTCACCTTATTTTCTCATAAATTGTATCCCCAAGGCCAACATGGAGAACAATTAAACTTAAAACCTAATTTTCCCACTCAAAATCCCAAAAATGGCTTAAATGGGACTCATTCACCACTAATGGTGAATGGGTCCCATGTAGAAGGGATTAATTCACCACTAGTGGTGAATGGGTCCCAAAGGGGCCATTTTTGCTAGTTGGAATGTTGAGAAGTAAGAAAATCAGATTTATATAATGACTAGGTTGATTATTTGATCAAATTATGCCTTGGGATGCACAATATGGGTTATTAGGGGCCTATTAGTGATGATGTAAATGTCAAATAGGGCTTGGGAAACAAAAATCAATGTGAAAGTGTGATTAAATACACTTTACAACACTAAAATGAGGTCCACATAGCCTAGGAAGGCACGAAAACCAATGTGAATGTGCAAGACACATTACAACACTAGTTGATCATTAAGTTTAAGTTAGGAACCTTCTAGATTGATGTAATAGTGTTATTAAGCACATTTCTAATGTTGAATTATAGAAATAGGTTAATTAAGTCTAGAAAAGCATGGAATTCCTTTACAAGACTTTACAACACCTTTACAAGACGTCATTAAAAGCATGTTATTCAATTTGCAAGGGTCCAAGACCTAATGTGGATGCATAAAATTCCTCACAACACTAAATCAAGGCATCACTAAGTCGAAATTATCTTGAATTATTCTCATGTCAAGAAAAGGGTACATTTTTCTATGACACAACCATAAAAATCAAATTTCTCCAGAATAGTAATCAAGAACTTCCAAGAAACCCTATCATAAGACTTCTAGTTGTCTTATTTTAAAACCATTGATGATTTATTACTAAATTCCATAGAGTAGATATATTAATGGGTAACAATGGAAACATAGAGAACTTTCCTTTCTTTTACAAAGCCTTTTTTCTTCACATAAGTCAGCTTATAGAGGACTCCTTTTAACCTATTAACAATAATTTTAGAGAAAAATTTATACACAGTATTATGTATAGAATTATGGGTCTATAATCTTATAAGGAAGAAGAATCCTCTCTCTTAGGGATTAACACGATAAAATTCACATTTAATTGACTTAGTGCAGTCTTCTTGATCTAAAGAAATATTTGGTAGCATTTAATAGATTTGATGAAATGACATCCCAAAAATCTTGAAAAAACATCAGGGGGAGACCATTAGGACTAGGAGCTTTGAAAGCTCCAAAGGAAAAGACCACATTCTTAACTTATTACATTATTATTGGTTTCCCCATATCTTTAAGTTCCCTCTCTAAAACCACCTTTGAAATAAATTCAAGGAGAGTAATCATCACAACATTAGTTTGATCCTAGGATCCAACATTATCTTTGATAAAGGAAACAACCTTAGTGACTATTTCATCTTAATTTGTTAGAATAGTACCATTTAATCTCACTGGAGAACGAATATTGTTTCTCTTCTTGTGCTTCAGAGTTGATTGGTGGAAGAATTTAGTGTTTTTGTACCCTTCTTGCAACCACTATATTTGAGATTTTTGTTTCCAAAAAATCTCGTCCTTAGTAATTTTGAACCATTCCACTTTGAGCTCTCTTTCTTTCTTCGAAATATCATTCTTAATAGCTCCATTCTTCATCATGTCTTGAATATCCTTTAGACTAGAAAGGATAACATTCTTAATACGGAAGATATTTTTGAAGGATATTTTGTTCCATCCTTTCACATTATCTTTAATCCTTCTTAGTTTATGGGCTAGGAAAAACATAGGCATACCCTAACAAGGAAGATTCCACCAAGTCTGAATAAGCCCCTTAAAATCAAGGTGAAGGTTCCACATTATCTCATACTTGAAGGGATAGGGACCTTTAAGCCTCAACTCTTCCCACCCAAAAAGAAGAGCACTATGATCAGAAGTAAACCTCGGAAGGTCAGATATGTTATATTTAAAAAATATTCCATCCACCAGAAATTAGCACCCTATCCAACTTAACTTGGATGAGGTTGTTACCTTGATGCCTGTTTGACCAAGTAGACTTGGATACTTGGAGATCAACATCTAGAAGGCCTTGAGAAGAGATAAAATCAAAAAATTCCAACATACTATCCAAATAGTCCTCCAAGCTCCCTATTTCTCTAAAGGATAGAGAGGGGTGTTAAAATCCCCAACCAACATCCAATGCACCTTTTGATTATTGGACATGAGAGCAGATAAGGAGTTCTAGACATGGGCTCTAGTAGGCCAAGAGTTAGGGGCATACATATTAAGTAGATTCTATTTCAGCACATTCCTCCCATTTTCCATGATGGTTTCTAAGTAGTTTTTGTTGCTACAAACTTTGGTTCCTTTAAGTCTAGCAAGATTCCATAGGGTAGCAAGGCCATTAGAGGCATCATCCATATTGCAAATGCAATATGATCCGCCATAGGCAATATGTTTTTAACAATTTGTTCAAAGGTCTCTTGTTGCATTTTAATTTCCTGGATAAGGAGAACATCCACTTTTAGATCCATTATAGAGCATTTAATAATATGTTCTTTTAAGGGGCCATTCATCCCGTGAACATTCCATGACATTATCTTCATTGAAGATCATCAAAAGGAAGTTAGTATCCACTGGATATTGATGAGGAGAGGCCTAACCTCTCTAACACTATTTTTTGGTTTTATTTTGACCTAAGATACCGTCAAGGATATTTTATTTCCCAAAAGCCACCTCACTTGTAGCCTCCCTAGCCCTAGTGTTCCTCTGGAAAGGTCTCCCTTGCTTTTGTTCCCCTTCACATTCACTTTCTTTTTCTTTTTTGATTTTTCATTTACCTATGTCCAATCTTCTTCTAGAACATCCTTCATAGAGCTCTACAAAGGTAAAGAGGACTCCAAATCCCCAAGACCCAACAAGGCCAAGGAATTAAGCATATCTTGTTGTGGTTCTCCAATTGTAAAACATCTTCCCCTCCCTAAGAAACACACATAATTATTTCTTCGCCCATCTCAAAGGCTTTAGGAGAGGAGGGGGAAAGTCCCTAGGGTAAGTAATTTCAGATTTATTGATCATATCTTCTTCATGTATGGAAGCTAAGGTAGTGGAATTTTTTTTTACACTAATCTTGAGAGGAGAATAATGAAAAACTTTTACAGATCTTTAACAGTTACATAAACTTAAATAGAAATAGACATAAATATCATGCATACCACAACATAGTGATTTACATGGAGAAAACTCTTTCGGGAGAAAAACCCCACACTCCAAAAGTCACCCAATATATTATTCAAAAATCATAAAGATTACAATATGCTTGTAGAGCAAGCTTCTTATAGGAGTATCACCACTCAGAGATCCAAAGGCAACATGACCACTATTAGACTCTTAGAATACATTGTAATACATGGCTGTAATACAACACCCTCATAAAATAGGGTTTCCTTCTAAGGAAAAAAATGTCAATCATTAGATATGAGACATAATAATGAATGATCTAGATTTATAATAATAAAGTGTATATAAAATTTTGCTTCTATGGGCACTGCCCTTGAGCCTTCATCCGAGCATGCTGCCCCTTGGACCCCCAACCCAGGGGATGACCCCTTGGATCCCTCATGGGAGGTTATTCCCCCCATGCTCCCCCATTGTTGTTGGATGAAAAGTACCTTATGTAATTTCAAGGTTGAGACACATGTTCTCAACACTTTAGCCTTGTTAGCATCAATCTGGGCCTAATGGGAGAGCACCTTAGAGGAATTTGGTGGTTCCAATTATTTGTTATTTTCACCAATTTTTGCATCTTTTTGTTGCTTCGGTACCAACACCACCAAGAGCTCAGTCTGGGGGGGCCTCAAGTCCTTGTTCATATTAACATAGAGGTCATCTTCCTTAGGTTGTGGAAGAATAGCTTCAAAAATCACTTTATCTTTCTATAAATGTTGTTTTTTACAAGAGTCGCTACGACGTCTGAATCTCTTGCATAGCTAACAAAAAATTCCAACATTTTCATATTATATAGCTCGATTCCATAACTTGAACCTTTCTTTATGAGTTACCAATGTGGGTAGGACTTTCTTAATAGCCACATTCACACATATTCTGGAAAAAAAACAACCTTGATTTTTGCAGAGTAACTTTATCAATTGCTAAAAGACTCCTGAAAGAGTTAGCAATACCCTAGATTTTTTTTTTTATTTCAGAACTCTAGAGGGAGCCCATGAAGCTGGATCTAGGTGCAGGTAACCAAGCCAAGATCTGCAGAGGGGTCAAAGCCAAGCTTCCACTTGCATAGAGATAAAAAATTCTTAAATTTTTTATCAAAGGCCCACAAGCCTCCAATAAGGTTCTTTATCAAATATTCATGATTCACAAAACTAAAAAAGAAATAGACCATTAGACATGGTGCTAATATTATGTTGTACCCAAAATAAATTTTTGTTTCAATGAAATATTTTTCTTAAAATGATTTAAATCATAAAAAGTTATTGTCAAAAGTATATTTTAGGTCAAATGAAACATAGGATTTTTGTGGGTTTGTGTCAAGGAAGATGCTTGCAAATTTTTGAAAATTTGAAAATTAGGGTTTCAAACCCCTATTTTTAGGAAAACCCCTAAAAATAGGACCTTTCTAGAATTGATTAAAAATGATTTTGATAGGACGAATTGACTTCACGATCACACTGGTCAAGTCAAAATCACCAAAAAGTTTGTTTTACTCTGGTGTGTCTATTTTCATTTTTTAGGAAGAAAGTTGAAACCTCGGATCCATTAATGGTAGAATGGCTAGTACTAGGTGGTGAAATCTAAGCCTTGAAAGCTTCAACAAAGAATCCATGGTGAAAATGCTCAAAAATATGCTTTGCGATGGAGGGGATTTTCAAAAGTGAAAAATGCTGAAAATTGGCTAAGTATGGAGAATGCATGCCTTGCTACAAAGAGGAGGCTATGTAGTCAAATGCCTTAGTCATTTTTCCAACACCTGCATACACAACATGGTGAAATAAATTGCAATGGTGAACACATTCGTGTTGTCAACATTGGTGTTCAAGTCAGTCAAGCTACAACGGTAAACGCGAAGTGCGAAGAGATGGAGATCTTAAAGGAAATGATGAAGTTGTAGTCAAAAGAGCCCCTGCATGCTAGGGGCACCCATGAGTTCAAGAGGTCAAAGGAAGTCATCAAGTTTTGCAATGATAATCATCTCCTTCATAATTATGCTGGCTTTTCAATGCATCATCAAGTAGGTTCACCTGATTCATTGATCACCGACAATGGAGGTGAAGACAAAAGACGCTGAAAGAAAATAGCATCAAAGATAGTAGTCAAAACATAAAAAAGAGTCCTTGCTAAATAGGGGCACCCAAGAATGAGACTATTCTAGATGTTAGTTTTTTAGCAAGCTTAAATCCAGATGATCTCCCAGGATTCAACTCAACATCGTGATGGATCCAACAACTAACTCATGAGACATATCAAACGATGACAACTATTGATCATCCAAGTACATAAAAATCAGGGTAAACTAATGGACATCAAGGCAAAAGAGCCCCTATTGGCCAGGGGCGCCCATCATTCTGGGTAACCAAATGAAATTTTTAGCATCTGCTTTCTTCAAGACATCTGCTTAGCATCCTCTAATCTTCATGATCAATCTAGTTGCACGTTGATAGGACTTGTCAAGAATTCAAAAAAAAAGACCAAGTAGAAAACACCAAAGGTGAAGACGAGATGAAGAACATGGAGAAATTGAATAAGTGTTAAGGAATCTTCACCTTCTTAGAAATAGGCACCCAACTTTTTGGGCAATCAGATATAGTCTGTAAGCTCAGTGACCTCTAAGATGACCTTATTTGTTTCAATCAATCTCAACAATGACACCATCAGTGAAGACAACAAACAAATCAAACATCTGATGATGGAGAACAAACTGGGACCATTCATGAAAGTTTGAAAAATGAAAATCACAAGTTAAAAGGTCAAAGGTGCCCCTATAGGCCAGGGGCACCCATGCTTTTGAAGTACCTAAATGAACTTTCATGTTTTGTAAAGCTATTCATCCTTTCTAGGATTGAGCTAGTTATTCATCCCAGGTTTCAACAAGATCACCAGACTCATTAGTCAACAATGATCTCAGATCAGAGGACAGAGGGTCAAGCTGGAGGGATTGAAGAACACTTAAGAAATTGACTAAGTCTAAAGCTAAAAGTGCCCCTACTGGGAAAAGGTGCCTCTGAATTAGAAGCATCAGACTCAGGTTTTGAGCTTAGCAATTCCCAAGCACACTTCATCAGAGTTGTTCCATCTCAACAATTGATCTATCGACAACACCTTAAGATCAACTGAGCAACCAGAATCAAGGATCGTACAGAGTCACTTCACCATAGAAATATAATGAAAAAATGTTCAACTCTTCAAAGGGATGCCTAAAGTCAAAGTAAGGCCTAGTTGACTAAAGTTAAGATATTTTGAAGCCTTTCTATGTCTAAAACATCCCTAAATGGGTGGAAATCGGTGTTGTGAACTCCAAATTAGGTAGAAAGACTCCTCCATCATGAGTTGGCACCCAAAATTGATTGACTCAACATCAATCACTATGTATCAAGCTTGGAATCCATTATTCATTATTTCTCTTTGTAGGTTGAAGCTCAAGAACAAGCATTTTTCCTCTCTAATGTCTTTTCAAGATTTGATAGAGGGGTTTTCACCATTCTTCATATTTTTGAAGATTAGTTGCACAAAGGGACAATTTATCAAAGGTTGCATCTAGAGACATGATTTTATTGAAGATCTAGAAAGGAAGTTGATAACTTCCAATCTTCTTGTATTTTTATTATATTCTTGTCTTAGATCTTCTTGTATGTCCAAGAAAATAATAGATAATTATTTGACCAACTGGGTATGATCAACATAGCTTTTTCAACAAAACCCACTTGTCGAATTTTTTAAAAAATAGTAACCTTGTTGCCCCTATTTTTAGGGTTTTTCAAAAAAAATCACGAATTTGAAAATCAAACGAACTCTAGGTTTGTTCAACATTGAAGCATGAAAAATACATGTGTCATATTTTATTCAAAAAAATACTTCTCAGCGGGTGGCTATTTTTAGAGGTTTTTAGAAGTAGTCTGAACATATATGTGTTTATAGTCAACAGTCAAGTTTTTTATAATATAGTACTCTCAAGTTGAAGTCAAGACCAAAATGGTCCTACTTCATGATTTTCTAAAAAAATTTGACATGGACAAGCATTAAGTGAATCCCATAGTCAAGTTGGACGCCTTGGAAGGCATAAATGACATCACCATTCACTGGATAGCCAAATGCGGAAGGTAGTCATTGCAAACATAGAGTCACCACCGGTTACCACCACATTATCTTCCACATTCCATGTCAACAAGGCTGGATGACATAATTGCAAAGAAGATTGAATATCAAAAGTAGATTGCGAGAGGCAGAAGAAGTCAACGACTGGCTAGAGGAACTATTGACTAGAGGTGATGAGGTGTCAAACACCTAGTTAGGACATCCTACCCTCCAAAATAACATTAATGGAAACATGAGTCAACTTTATGCCTCATTCCAAGTTAACTCACTTTCCCACTAATCATGCATGTTAGATCCCACCAATTATGGATGTCTATCTCAAATCTACACTAATTGTGGATCTCTATTTTGGAGGCACTTTTTGTAATTGAAGTTCACTTTTTGTTTAGTTTCAATTAATTGAAGTAGATTTCCAGTTAACTACTTGGTCACCTACTTTTAGACATAGGAATAAATCTTATAGATTAGCAAGAACTAATTGTTAACTCAAGAAGATTTTAGGGTTG
>VDFB02220036.1:0-10127 GCA_007258455.2 Sequoia sempervirens
AATACACAAATATCGTGAGCACATCAAGTTGCTCGTGGTGCAAAATTTGATTTAAACAGCAGATCCCTTCTATTTTAGTACTAGCTTCCAAAGCGTGATTTTAGGGCTTAAACGAAGAGTTTTTCTTTGCATGTCTGCATTTTCCTTCTGGGTTTTTTGAGACCTTCGCGATGGTATAACATGCAAAATGAGATGACAACTTTTAGAGTTCAGCCTTCAGAGGCTATTTTTAGGGCTTGCATGTCAGGGTTTCCTTTGCATGTCTGCATATTCCTTATGGCTTTTTTGAGAGCTTCACGATGATATGACATGTAAATGAAGATAATCACTCAGTAAGGAACTTACTATTTTTAGCAGGTACGTCCCGGCAGCCGCTTCCCAGCAGTTCAAAATCATGAACTGATCGCAATGCAACAGAAACGAAGGCAAACAGAGATCATTTGATACACATGCAAAGTGAATTAGGGTTTCCAACTTCAGAGCCTGAAAAGAGGGGTCAAAAGTTAGAATTTTTGAAAACTGGTGTAAACCACCACGATCAGCGTCCTTCAAACTATTTGTTGGTAAAATTTCAAATCAAACGGAGCACTTACTATTTATAGTAAGTCAATTTGGAAACAGGCTAAAAATAGCAAGTCAGGTGCATGCGCCAATGTCAGTAGTAAGGTCACGTGGTGAGGAGCGCCTCATTCAAATTTCAAGTTAATCGGAGCAATGGAGCTATCAGAAACAAGCAGTTACTATTTATAGTAAATCATCTTCAGAAATGGGCTAAAAATAGCAGGCTTGCTAAAAATAGCAGTGTCAACAGGGTAACAAGGTCGTGAGGATCCAGCGTTCAAAATTTCAAACCATTCTGAGCTTCGGAGGTGCAAGAATTAAAAGGCTTACTATTTATAGAAAGGCATGAAGAAGCTAGCAAAGATGAGGAAAAAGTGACTAAGTTTGGGACTTCATCCTGCAGCTACCTGAAAATGCGCCCTCAAGCACCAGATGCCAAAATTTTTCTAACTCAGGTGTCTCATCCTGCAGCCATGGCAAAATGCGCCCTCACCTCAAGCCAAGCATGAAAGAAAATTTCTGAGTATGAGTTATTCTCCACCACCTCCCAAATGTGCCCTCATGCAAGCAAGATCTTAGCAAAAAAATTCTAAGTATAAAAATCCCTCACACTAAGCTAAATGCGCCCTCAAGACATGCAAACATTTTCTAAGTGTCAACTTTTATCCTCCATCAAGTGCTAAATGCGCCCATGTCTGGCAAGTCAAAAAAAAAATTTCTAGGTGTGAATATGTTTCATCCTCCTCATACCTCCATTTGCGCCCTCAAAGTGGATGATTTTAGAAAAAAAATTCTAAGTATGAAGGACTTCATCCTCCTCACCCATCAAAATGCGCCCATGTTTGAGAGGCATGCAACAAAAAGTCAAGGAGAGTCAAAGTTTTCTATCCTCCACCATGCCAAAAATGCGCCCTCACAAGAGACATGGAAAAAATTTTAAGTTCAAAATCCTCATCCACCACATAGGCCAAAATGCTTCATGCAAAGAAGTGAGTCATCGGGTCAACAAAGCTCGTCCCCTCTTCTTATGCGCCGAAATGCTCAAGACAAAAGAGGTCAAAGGAGAGTCAACAAAGTTTATCCCCTCTTATGGTGAAATGCTACCTTAAAGTGCAAGAAAGTCAAAAGAGTCAACATCTTTTTATCCTTCTCCTATGCAAAATGCTCAAATCAGGGCATGTGAAGACAAAAATGGAGAAGCCCAAGAGTCACTTGTTGAGGCGTTACAAGTTTCATCCTGCATGCATGAGAAGTGCGCCCAAGTGCATGAAGTGTGGAATGAAATTACTAAAGGCGTTGGAGGGGTAAAACAAAGTGTTGCTAGGCGTTGAAAATGCCAAGTGATGGGTGATATTGCTAGGCATGGTTAATATTCCCCTTGAAGTGAGATATGCGCCTAAGGTAAAGTGTAAAAGGTGGATGAATATAATATGTTAGGCGTTGAAGATTAAATATTCCTCATAGAGTGCCAAATGCGCCAAAGGATAAAGTAAGAGGGAGTGTTGCTAGGCGTTGGAAGGGGAGATTAAAATATACTAAGGCGTTGAGAATGTTCTCTATGACAAGGCAAATGGGCCCATCCCTCATGGAAGTATGAAGTAAAATACAAGGTGATGGAAATATGAACAAAACATGTTAGGCGTGATATGTGCCTTCAAGGAAAATTTTCCAAGTGAAGCAAAATAAAATTTTCCTCACCACAGGCAAGGTGATCGAAGTTGAGTAAAAATTTTCTAAGGCAAAAAAATTTCAAAAATGTTAAGTGATTCAAATTTTCCAAGGCAAAATATTTTCTTCCTTGGGAAAACGCTTCTAAGTCCGAGTGAAGTGATGGAATTTTCCCGGTCGAGTGAAGCTGCCGATGAAGTCGTAAAATGTTGGCGTTAAGGAACAATAAAAATTTTCCAAGTCGAGCAAAGAAATACCAAGATCAAAGACAAGAATAAATTTTGATGAAAGAATATTTTCTTAAGGTTCAGTAACTAAAAAATTACAAATGAACTCCGCTTCATAGCAATCTATGAGTTCGATGCTCAAGGAAATTTTCTTCGGGTATTGATTATCATGAGGAATGATTTGCTGTCCGCCACAAATTAAGCCAAGGACTTTGAGATAAATATTTCAAATGGGCACCAAAGTTGATGAGTTTTCCTAAGGGAAATTTGAAAATTTTCTAAGACAAGATGTGGAATTTTCCTTACAATGAATTCAGATGAGTTGCCTAGATGAATTTGATTGAATTCTTCATGGGACTAATCTTCCAAAGTCAGAGATGAACGAAATTGAGTGTCAGAGCTCCAGTTAGTGAAACTAATTTCTCAAAGATGATACACCCTTGAGGAAGATGGGTTGAAAATTTGGCTAACGCATGAAGAATCATGAAGAAGGCAGAAGCTATTAGTGGAGACAATGAACTTTGAAAATTAGAGCTGAGAATCGTAAGTAAGTTAAGATTATATTATGAAGTTTTCTAATGCTCTTCTCCTTGCTTGTTTTGCAGGAGGAACGTCGAGGCCAAGCACGATGACTTGAAGTGGTGAAGCACGATGATATTACAACCTTCAGAGGAAGATAAAGTTTTGAGTTTCACACGAAGGAAGAAAAATTGCAAAAGGTGGCTAAGTGTTGAGACTTAGTATGACTCAAGTGTCCAAGAAGAAGTTTAAGAGCAACGTCAAGAAAAAGATCAAGGACAGTGTGAACGGCTTCACAAATGGAATTCTAGATGGTGGGACATTATGGCTCATTTATTACCCCACTCTCCTTTGTAAGGCGCTTAGGGAAAATCTTGTTTAGGGTCGAGGTGGCACTCCATCTCGGGCCATCCAAACATTGTAACTGAGTCGCCCGGGTTGGACCGGGCCATCTATAAAAGGGGAGTCCCCCATTTGTAACTCCATTAGACAAGAGAATTAGGAGTAGAAGTCGGAGAGAGAGACAACTAGGTGATAGCTTAGAAGAAGCTATATAGATCGATAGTGTAGTTGAAGAGTGTAAGAAATTGTTGTGAACACTCTCTCAATAAAAGAGTTTTTTATTAATGGTGAATTTCGTCTTTGTTGTGAGCAGCTAGCAAGGTTTCTTCGTCCTTCGGATTCAAATGGTAGCTCAGAGTAGTATAATTTTCATTCTATGCAAGTAGAGATAATCGCGGGAATGTGGTGTTTGATCTAAGCAACTTCGTCTATCCATACCACTAGTGTATTCGCTGATGGTGAATGCACCTTGTGCGGTCAACTGGAATATCATGTACTTAACTTCAATCACAGTTTGAATAATGGTATGCGTCATTGTGATGGTATCTTTATGTCAAGTGGTGGTTTGAACATCTTTAGTTATCTCCCTTGAAGATTGCACCGACTCCGTGGAAGCTGTCCGGGATATGCAGGCAAAGCAAAGCTTGGTTGAAGCTTGCTGACGTTGAGCTCCATATCCCGCACTTAGAATAGATTTAGACTCTCTAAACCCTACCCCATTTCAATTCAGTACTTTCTGGTTAGAATAGGAAACCCGCGCTTCATAGACAAATCTTTCGAGCATTTGAATTCCTTTCTCCACTGCCAAACAATTCCGTAAGTCCCCTTGAAATACCAGCAAATCACATCGAGCCAAACTGAGCCTATTTGCACTGAAAGAACCTTGGAGTTGAACGCACGAACTTTCTTTTTGCAATCTTAGCATGCGGAACACTTTGATCAAGAGAGGATAGGGTATAGCCGTTGGCGACTTTATTCTGCGTTGGTGCGGTCACGAAAAACACATCAACAGAATTGGCGCTAGAAGGAGGGCCGAACGAGGAAAGAACACATTGTTTCGGTTGCCATTCATTTTATGCTTGCCTCTCCTCCTAGCACATCAACAATTGGCTTAGAAGGAGGGTTGAACGAGAAAGAACACATTGTTCCTAAGTCATTCATTTTTGAGTGTTATTCTCCTCCCAGCACATCAGAAGGAGGGCTGGCATTGAATTGTTCTAGAAGTTGGCTGGAAGGAACCAGTATGAGCTTTGAAGTTCCAAATCAGAGATATGTTAGATCTCTCTTATGTCAAAAAATCCAAAAAAAGTGAAAAGTTGAAAAATTCAAAAAAACCAAAAAAATGGAAAATCAAAAAAGAGATTTCTCAATGGATGGGCATATTTCTTGCCCTCAAGGCAGTCTTGTGGATATTGCTCAAATTCATGAAAGATTGAATGCACAGCTGTGGCCCGAGAATTTGTCTAAGTTTGCTTTGCCAGGAAGATGTCGAATTCATGAGACCTCCCATCACGAAGAAATTAGTTGCTTAACATTCCTCTCAAGGATAGAGCTTGTTCTCCAAGAAAAAATTTTCTTTTGGGATGTTCCCAAGCCAGGAGTATTGGATGTAGAACCTGATGATTATAGCCTTCCAGAAGTTGTGAATGAGGCTTTCGCAAGATTCATACTTAGGATCCAAGGTCAGTTGGAACTTGGCAATGTTTGCTTGAAAGGTGTTTTGCTCCCTCGTTGGTGTCGGATTCACAACGCACCCCATCCAGAGTTCACTTGCACAACATGTGAACTAGCCATCAACTTCGCCAGAAGTCGCCTCGGATTACCAGTGCTACCATATGGACTCTTCAAAGATAAAGGATGGATTCAATATGCCACACAAACATTTTTAGCGCCAAATGAAGAATGTACTTCAACATCACCCACCAACAAGGAGAATGAGCCACAACAGGATGATGTGATTGAGCTTAGGGGGCAAGCGGATGAAGATTGTTCCTACATCACACTAGAACAAGAGGTTATTGGAGCAAAGATCAAAGATGCGATGGGATACATCCAAGCGAGAGGAAACACCCAAGGCAGTTGTCAGCATATAGAAGTGAATGAATGTACAAGATTACAGGTTATTGAAGATCATCAAGAACCAAGAACAAAGGACTTAGCTCAAAGTAGAGATGATGTGAAAGATTTATTCATTCGAGGAGGAGAATGTGAAGAGGGAAGTGATTTCGGTACGCTCCAAGAAGGAATGCTCCTTGATGAAAAGGTTCAGCCATGCGTGAACAAGATGGAAGAAATGGTAAGCAGCTTAAGGCAAGATGATGTGTTTGACGATCAATGGGCTACCAAGATGGAGGCAAAATATGAAAGGCACTTCGCATCAGCACTTGATCCATTATTCACAGTCATGGAAGAGTTGCTTGATGAAATTGAAACAAATGAAATACTGCTTGATAAAGAGATGGAAAGTGAAGAACAATTCGGGTTGGGGCTTGAGCCATTGTTAGGTATTCAAAAGGAGCTAGCGCATGAAATGATTCAAGTTTCCAAATGCCCTCTTGAATTTATTTCCCGCCCCACTCCTCCCAGTTTGGATCATCTACACATTTTGAATGCAAGAGGTTTGGTTCACCATCAACTTCGACCTCCTGATGAAGCAATGGGCGACAGGCAAGAATTCATGCCAGCAAATGAAGACCACCAGGTTGTATCTTTCCCCACTGTTGATTACAAAGAATATCATTTTGATTATGGAGATTTAGGAAAAACAACTTGTTTATGGATTAATCATGGTCCGGATGAGTTGCCCCAATTACTAATCTTTCCTGAAGTTTTGCTTGAATTTGAGATTCGTATTGTGAAATATCACTTTTCTGAGTTTAAGGACAAATTTGCTAGGCTCCGCACTATCACCGTTGTTCTGTCGCTGCTGAAAATCCTGAGAAATCATGCTAGGAGTTGTATGTACTTAGGTCTTTTGATTGTTGTTCGCTTAAAGTTTTTGTTTTTGTCTAGATTAGTTGTCTTGCTTTCATAGTTTAGTTGTTGCTTTCAATAAAGGGATCTCATTTGTGAAGGGGATGTTGTGTTGTTTTCGCCATACTCCAATACAATGTTGATGTAATGTTAGTCCATTTCTTAGATAATCACTCAGGAAGTGCTTTAGAATCTGAGGTTGTTCTTTCAAGTTTCATCATTTGGTTAGGAACTGTACTTGTCTCGGAAGGGAATCATCTATTGTGTCTTGACACCATGTCTCACGATTGCTATATTTTACACATAATTAATTGCTCTAAGTCATTGAGGTTTCTTAGGAGAAGTCTTGGCAAGTGAAAATCTTGCGTCTTGCTTCAGTGCCACTACAATTCTCAAACCCATTGGAAGCTTCATTGCCTGCTAGCCAATCAAGGAATTGACGGAGAAACAAGAAAAAAGAAAATATGCTGAAAGAAAATATCTGAGAAAAGAAAAGAAAATATTATGAAATATTGGTTTTGGGAATATGAGAGTAACTCCACCGGGGCTATGGACGCCCGGCCGGCAGTGGAGCAATATTCGTGAGAATTGTAGCGACAACCTTGTCAGGGCTATGGACGCCTGACTGGAAGCGAGGAAATGTCCCGGATGCTTTTGAAGTTAAGATATTTATTTAACTTGCTGGGACGGATTCTGGGAACTTCAATGGTCTTTTGAGCTGGAACAAACGCATATGCACACACTTGTAATCAAAAGATGAGGTGCCTTGATCCAATTTAGGATTCCTCTTCCCTTTTAAGTATGTCCCCCAGTCAATTGATGGCTTGGAAGGCATTATCCAAAGGTTCTGAGTATGGAATGGATTTTGTCTTTGAAATGTTCAGGAACATTTATTCGGGTTGGGGCTAATGTTGTGACGTTTTTCACACATCGCCCCATTGCAAATGGGGACCCCCTATTTTCGGCTTTGCTTTTGGTTTGGTGTTGGTTTCGTTTTGTCGTTGTCTCTCTTTTCTACTGTCTGTCTTTCTGAGACGTTCCCGTATGTGAGCCTAAACATGAAATTGGCCAAGTCTAAAAATTAGGGTTTTGAACTTTTTAGCCAATTTGAAGTCAAACGAGGTGAATAGATTGAGATTTGAGACTAACATTGATGTCAGTGTGCTTCCAGCAGGCTCTCAGCAAGTTTTCATCAGATTCTGAGGTACTTACTATTTTTAGTAAGCGTGCAATTGCAGGCAATCTGTCAGCATTTTTGAAATTCCGACAGTCACACAGCATTCAGAGCACATCAAGTTGCTCGTGTGCAAAATTTGAGCTGAAACAGGCAACCTTCTATTTTTAGCAGTCCACCTTCCGAAGCAGATTTTAGGGCTTAAACGAAGAGTTTTTCTTTGCATGTCTGCATTTTCCTTCTGGGTTTTTTGAGACCTTCGCGATGGTATAACATGCAAAATGAGATGACAACTTTTAGAGTTCAGCCTTCAGAGGCTATTTTTAGGGCTTGCATGTCAGGGTTTCCTTTGCATGTCTGCATATTCCTTATGGCTTTTTTGAGAGCTTCACGATGATATGACATGTAAATGAAGATAATCACTCAGTAAGGAACTTACTATTTTTAGCAGGTACGTCCCGGCAGCCGCTTCCCAGCAGTTCAAAATCATGAACTGATCGCAATGCAACAGAAACGAAGGCAAACAGAGATCATTTGATACACATGCAAAGTGAATTAGGGTTTCCAACTTCAGAGCCTGAAAAGAGGGGTCAAAAGTTAGAATTTTTGAAAACTGGTGTAAACCACCACGATCAGCGTCCTTCAAACTATTTGTTGGTAAAATTTCAAATCAAACGGAGCACTTACTATTTATAGTAAGTCAATTTGGAAACAGGCTAAAAATAGCAAGTCAGGTGCATGCGCCAATGTCAGTAGTAAGGTCACGTGGTGAGGAGCGCCTCATTCAAATTTCAAGTTAATCGGAGCAATGGAGCTATCAGAAACAAGCAGTTACTATTTATAGTAAATCATCTTCAGAAATGGGCTAAAAATAGCAGGCTTGCTAAAAATAGCAGTGTCAACAGGGTAACAAGGTCGTGAGGATCCAGCGTTCAAAATTTCAAACCATTCTGAGCTTCGGAGGTGCAAGAATTAAAAGGCTTACTATTTATAGAAAGGCATGAAGAAGCTAGCAAAGATGAGGAAAAAGTGACTAAGTTTGGGACTTCATCCTGCAGCTACCTGAAAATGCGCCCTCAAGCACCAGATGCCAAAATTTTTCTAACTCAGGTGTCTCATCCTGCAGCCATGGCAAAATGCGCCCTCACCTCAAGCCAAGCATGAAAGAAAATTTCTGAGTATGAGTTATTCTCCACCACCTCCCAAATGTGCCCTCATGCAAGCAAGATCTTAGCAAAAAAATTCTAAGTATAAAAATCCCTCACACTAAGCTAAATGCGCCCTCAAGACATGCAAACATTTTCTAAGTGTCAACTTTTATCCTCCATCAAGTGCTAAATGCGCCCATGTCTGGCAAGTCAAAAAAAAAATTTCTAGGTGTGAATATGTTTCATCCTCCTCATACCTCCATTTGCGCCCTCAAAGTGGATGATTTTAGAAAAAAAATTCTAAGTATGAAGGACTTCATCCTCCTCACCCATCAAAATGCGCCCATGTTTGAGAGGCATGCAACAAAAAGTCAAGGAGAGTCAAAGTTTTCTATCCTCCACCATGCCAAAAATGCGCCCTCACAAGAGACATGGAAAAAAATTTTAGGATTCGAAAACTTCATCCACCACATAGGCCAAAATCATTATCGCGACCAGAGTGAGTCAATGGGTCCAGCAAGCTGCGTCCTCTTCTTATCGAAATGTCGCCCAAGACAAAGAGGTCAAAGGAATTGACAAAGTTTATCCTCTTCTTATGGTGAAATCGCCCAAAGTGCGAAAGTCCCGAAAGAGTCAACATCTTTTTATCCTTCTCCTATGCAAAATGCGCCCAAATGGGAGACGTAATGTAGAGACAAAAATGGAGAAGCCCAAGAGTCACTTGTTGGAGGCGTTACAAGTTTCATCCTGCATGCATGAGAAGTGCGCCCAAGTGCATGAAGTGTGGAATGAAATTACTAAAGGCGTTGGAGGGGTAAAACAAAGTGTTGCTAGGCGTTGAAAATGCCAGGTGATGGGTGATATTGCTAGGCGTGGTTAATATTCCCCTTGAAGTGAGATATGCGCCTAAGGTAAAGTGTAAAAGGTGGATGAATATAATATGTTAGGCGTTGAAGATTAAATATTCCTCATAGAGTGCCAAATGCGCCAAAGGATAAAGTAAGAGGGAGTGTTGCTAGGCGTTGGAAGGGGAGATTAAAATATACTAAGGCGTTGAGAATGTTCTCTATGACAAGGAAAATGGGCCCATCCTTCATGGAAGTATGAAGTAAAATACAAGGTGATGGAAATATGAACAAAACATGTTAGGCGTGATATGTGCCTTCAAGGAAAATTTTCCAAGTGAAGCAAAATAAAATTTTCCTCACCATAGGCAAGGTGATCGAAGTTGAGTAAAAATTTTCTAAGGCAAAAATTTCAAAAATGCTAAGTGATTCAAATTTTCCAAGGCAAAATATTTTCTTCCTTGGGAAAAACGCCTAAGTCTGATGAAGTGATGAATTTTCCTCAAGTCCGAGTGAAGTTGCCAATGATGAAGTCAGAAGGTGCCAACATTGCAGGATGAGTAAAAATTTTCAAGTCAGGGCAACAAAATTCTCAGAGAGGATGAAGAAATGAAATAAATTGTTGAAAGTTATTTTTCAAAGGTTCAAAATTCAAGAAAATTAAATGAAC